>VZTV01036158.1:325-21755 GCA_013400875.1 Anhinga rufa
AGGGACTGTGAGAATTAATACCAAGAGATGCTGTGACTTACAAGAACTTAAATTTCAAAATAATGGGCTCTAAATGAGACTGGCTCCTACTCCTTATGCATCACCAGTTGTACACAAGAGTTTCCCAGATTCTTTCCCTACTTCAAGATTATTGCAATTACTTCTTTCTATAGAGGCTTTGAAACAAATTATGCTGGCAGGAGCTGTCTGCTGATTGGTATATTTCAGGCTTTTCCATGGGGCTGGCTTTTCCTGTCAATACTCAGAGGTTACAAAGTTCAGAATTGAGTAGCCTGTGACAGGAAGACTTCTATACAGCATGTTTTTCACACAAGATTTTATGCATAACTGCAGAATGAGTAACAATTTCTGGAAAATGTCACTTTGCAGCATCCCTGGCTCTGCAGTCTGTGCCTATGACATGCTTGACATAGCCAATGTATTTACTGGGAGATTCAAAGAACAAAAGTCTCCAGATTCCACATGGACACCAGTTCCTGATGAACGAGTGCCCAAGCCCAGGTACGTTTCATGTATAGAGATATAGTTTTGTTCCTGCATGAAGCACAGAGGTTTTTCACAATTTGAACAGCCTTGTAAGGTGCAGGTACAATTGAAGATACATGTTGTAACAGTAAAAGTTGAGTTGCATTTGGATCTAAGGTATGCAAGTGAGAATTTTTTCTACTTAAACAAGATTTGTATAACATAAATCAGGCCAGCATCAGATCTACTTAGTCTGCATAATCTATCACTTGAGAGTGGTGTGAGTTACACACCTGTGCAAATTGGTTCAGCAATGGATATATCTCATTACAAAGCCTGCACCAGTTCTGCAGCTTGCTGTTCTGCAGTTAACATGCAATTTATGTGCCACAGAGGGTGCATCATGGGGAGAAAAAAACACCATTCCATGAAAATGGAGGTTCAGTTTACCTCATTCCTCCTATGAGTTGTTTTCCCTGCTTCCACTTCTCTCCTGTTTGCATGTGGCTCCTCTATTACACTCTCTTAGTTTTTCCTTTCATTTCCTTTTCATTTCGTACAAGTTGCTGTTGACAGCCACTTGTTAACTCATTTACACCAGTGGCATTTTGCTCTGAGAATATGATATGAATGTAGATAAAGCAAATTCATTTATCTCAGTCAAGCTCTACCACTTTAATGTATGTTTTACATTGCCTGTGATAATCTTTCATAACTTAAAAAGAAAAACACATCCATTGCTCTGTGGTGGCAACTGAACTTCTACTTCAGTCCAAAGTTGGCCCATCATGTTTTAGAGTTGCCCAGTATACTACTCCTGTTCTGACTTTATTCTGAAGTTGCTACTCAAGAGAAAAGCCTGGAGGTGACTGGAAAATCTGACAAATTCTGTGTCTTTTTTTTGGCCTGAGCCTTAGGAAGGCCCCTGCTAGCACTGTTGCTGGATTTTCTTCTCCTTTTTGCAGTGTTTCAACAACTCATTGACATGATGGGCTACCTCGGTAGTGCAAGGCTGCACGAGGGCTCCAACGTCGTTTGGAATTTTCTCAGAAAAAGACTACTGGCAGGGAAGGGGGAAAGGAGAAAGAGAAATCTTCTCTTTCAGTAGGAAGGAAGAAGAGAAAATTGCATTGTGAGTTTGTGGAATGAGCCAATAGCAGGCTAACAGTTATGATGAAGATAATACTGCTCCTTCTAAGCTAGTAGGAGATAATATGAACTGAATTGGTGAACACTGTTCATGTAATATTTGGCCATCAGTCTGCTTAGTAGAAATAATTGTTACTTCTAACTCAGGTTGAAATGCATGAGAGGTACAAGATGCCTTTGAAATAAAGTCATCTTTATTTGGATATCTCAGTGTGGTACAGAAATATTGGTGCTCCTATTGATCCTAACATTTCTCAGAAACATAACGGAGCCTTTCAGGGGCCTCGCTTCCCTTTTTGGCCAAGATGCACAGCAGGTTTTACTCGGTTTTATGTTTACTTGATTAAATCAGTTTTGAGATTAGAACAGGATTAATCCAATCATGTGATTAGGATTTAGGAAGAAATAGGCCTCCAGCTTAGATACACAGAAACCCTAGGTAAAACGGTGCAGAAATCTGCTCCCTAGAGTTCTCTGGGAATGCCACCTCATGAATCAGTGCCCTTGCAAAGACTTAGGAGACTGGTGATGCCCTTGCTTTCTCCTTCTCTCCGTCTATTGCTGATTCTATATGCAGTTACAAGACAACCAAAATATTTTGGATACGAAGAGTCAGAGCACCCAGTCTTGCATGTATTGTTCACTGTGCAGCTGTGTGGGACCAGACTCATTGACCCAGCTAGTCGCCTCCAGGCCTGTGCTACCTTCCTACATAGCATTGAGTTACCTAGGGTTTGAATATTCATCTAAATCTGAGCAACAGATATGATAGAACCAGTACTGTATTTTGTTCAAGTTGGCATTAGTCCATTGATGGCAGTGGCTCTACCCACGTCAGAGCAGATGAAAATTGGACACTGCAGCATGTTTATGAGTGGGTGGTCCATCTTTCATCTTCCCATCTCACAGTGGCTCAAAGGCTTGAAGGATCATAATGCTGTAGGAAGTAGGATCAAATGAACCTTTTGTTGGAGAAAATAACCCACAAGACATTAATAACAGGCAAAGTCTTTTGCTGCTTCCTGTGTAGAGATGACCTGTCCAACCAGAAAGGTTAAGTTACCTCTGAGGAGCAAGATAGATTTTAGCAATAGGGTGAGCAGATTTGTATTTAAGTTGTTGATGAATGATTAGATAACATTTCAGTGGAAGTCCTCAACATGTTAAAATACTTAAATTGTCTCATCCAAATTGAAAGAAGGGTAAAACCGATGTTTACATGGATGCTTGCTGGGTTGTCTTCTCCAATAGTCCACCTTCTACCAGAGAGGACTGAAAGCAGCATTCTTTCACACATGCTAAAAAAATCAACTTCCTTTTGTTTGTTGAGGAGTGCTTTTATTCCAGGAAAGAGCATTCAACTAGGCAAGTTACAGATCAGAAAGCACCTGTGCCCAGTGGGCGGCATCAAGCCAAATGCACACACGGAATGATTGGGTTCCATGTGAGTGGATGAACTACAAACTGTTTGTGTCACACTCCTGCTGAAGAAATGTCTTTGTGTTTTTAGGTGACATGTTAAATCCATTTGAGTGGAGGATAGAGCAGGGTTTTAGGCTTCCCCTGAGGGGCTGAACAAGTCCACCAGACTTCTCAGTCCTCCATTTAAACCCTTGTAATGCACATTCAGATTTCACTAAGGGCCTCATTACAAAAGGAGATTTGCACTAGGGATCAAGTAAGTGTTCTGGCTTTACCCTCTTGTTTTATTTAGGCCTGGTTGCTGTGCTGGCTCTACATCATTAGAAAAATATGTAAACTCTAACGAGTTCCCAGATGATACTCTGAACTTCATCAAAACACATCCACTGATGGACGAGGCTGTACCTTCCATTGTAAATCGACCCTGGTTCCTGAGAACAATGGTCAGGTACGTACCTCCAAGTGGACTCTTGTCCTCATAGCTGTCAGGTTGTGCTAACAGTCTTGCTCAGAATACTCTCAAACTCTGTAAACAACCTCAGTATGCTGGGCATGAATCCAGCTAGGGATGATGGCAGCACTGAGCAAATGCCACAGAACTCCCTGAGCAGCTTTCAAGATAGGAAAAGTCCTCAGTCCTTTCCAGCCACACTGCGCTGAAATGGGATCTTGGAGGAAATGCTGTGCAGGGAAGGTTGACCCCCCTGTTGGCTTATGGGTCTGTGTTTGAGACAGCTCTATAGAAAACTTTGGGCAAGGGTCACAGGCAGCCCAGGGATATGTACACAGGATACAAACATGCCTGCCAGGATATGTTCACAGGATATGAAGATGTCTGTCGGGATATGTACTGGTATGTTTTAATATTTACAGAAATGTACAAGAGAAGTAATCATCTGTATCCTTTCTATGGCAACAAGAGAAAAATAATAATGAAAAGATTTGAACAAAGACTTATAAATCACAAGCCTCAGATACACCATCCTCTTCCTATGAAAATGTGTTCCCACTCTCTGCTGTTGTCACTGTACTACTTATCTACCCTCCAGTTGTGAACAGAATAATGTGACTAACTTTTGCCGTATATTCCTCTCTTCCTCCATACAAGGGTAGAGTTTTGTGCTGGACAGTGTTTAGCTCTGGAAGGGTTTGACTTAGTTGTAGTAATATATATTTTGTCACGTTTTTATGTCAGGTTCTGTACCTCCAATCAAAGACGAGAGCAGCAAACTCTACAGAGCACTTTCCTTTGATCGCCAGTACCAGATAACTGGTAGCAAATCACCAGTACTCATTTTCAATAAATTGTGTCATCCCAAGATTCGATATCATCTCAGCACTGAACTCGCTTAGTGGCAGTTGCGTGATTATTTTTAGTGAGGCAAAATCGTGTTTAGCGTCTCACTATTGCAGTCACACAGCTTTTCCTGCCAAAATAGTTGAACATAGATCAGCTATCATTATTGCTGCTTTCAATGTGATGGAGCTTAAAATTAATCAAAAATTTCACTGTGCTGATTTTCTTTCCCTGCCTGAAGTCACCAGGCTAGTACTTTGCTTTTGATTGGAAGGATAATTCCTAAATGGCCTCAGACTCTTAGCACCCCTTCAGATTTCCACAAACACTTCTGCGAGCTATTGGACATGTGGACATGCAGACAAACACACAAAAATTTCCCACCATTTGGGGAGCCAAACTGGTACAGTCTGTGTTGACTTAGAAGGTTATTCAGCTAGGAAAAGTGCTTAAATATGTTATATGGTTGCTAGAAGGCTACCACACAGTTATCTGAAATGGAAAAAGTGATAAAATAAATGGCAATCTAATCCCAAGTGATGCAACATGCTGTATTGTTATTCTAGATACCGCCTGACCAAAATTGCTGTGGACTCTGCTGCTGGGCCGTATCAGAACTACACCGTGGTTTTCTTGGGATCAGAGAAGGGAATCATCCTGAAGTTCTTGGCGCGGACAGGAAACAGTGGTTTCCTAAATGATAGCCTTTTCCTGGAGGAGATGAACATTTACAATCCTGAAAAGTGTGTATCTGATTCTTTGTACTCATGTATGGGCAACTTTGAACTTCCGATTTCCCAGGGAGAAGGTTGTCCCATGAAAAGGGAAGTGGTTAGAGAAGCCAAGTTTTTTGAGTAATTTTGAATTGCTTGGAGAGGGGATGTCTGCTTATCAGTCTCTACATTGCAAAAAGATATTTTTCATTCAGTATGTGCAGAAAATAGCCCATCCTATGCAGCATTTGATGACTAATTAAAAGTGAAATTCTGCAAAGGAAGATTAATTTTCTAATCCTATAAAAAACCTCTTCCTCTCCAAATAACTCAACAACCAGCAAGCCGCTCTCCAAGGCGAATTTCCCACATTTCAGCCTTCCTCAAATATGCCTAAGGGGGCTTTGAAGTGGGCCATAATCATGCAGAAATTTCAGCTACTTTGAGTGCTGGAGAAGAATAAACACAAAAAGTGAAGGGCCCTCAGAAAGCTTGTCTGGTGTGCTGTCTCTCTCCACTTCTTATTCCCTTGTCCCATGCATTTTTAATACTCAGTTATATGTCTGTCAGTGTTTTTAGTGGCTATTGTGTGTTCTTTTTCCCTGCTTTGTTCAATTCTACCTTTCTCAGGGGTTTTTTGTGGAAGTTTTTTGGTGTTTGTTTTTTTCAGCTTGAGAAATCATTGAGTTTTCATCTGGTTTCCCAGCAGAACTCATTTATAACCTTATCTCACTTTTTTTCAAATCAGGTGCAGCTATGACGGTGTGGAGGACAAGCGGATAGTGGGCATGCAGCTTGACAAGCCCAGCAGTGCCTTGTACGTCGCCTTCTCCACCTGTGTCATCAAGGTTCCCCTGGGACGTTGCGAGCGTCATGGCAAATGCAAAAAGTATGTATTTTCTGGTGACTGTCAGAAGCCCACACTGGGCATGGGGAAGGTGGAAGCACTTACAAATGCTACCTCGTGCTCTTCTTTCTCAAGGGCCTGCATAGCGTCCAGAGACCCCTACTGTGGATGGGTGAAGGAGAGCGGGGTGTGCACACAGCTGGTCCTTGGCTCCAAGTGAGTACAGGCTCTGGCTGGACGGGCCATGAAGCTCTGGCGGTGGCGCCAGGCAGTCTTGGGCAGAGCTATTTGAAACATGGGGCTCTTAGCGAAGGAAAAATGTGGGAAGTGTTTGTTTCTACCTGATTTGCATTCACCTCTGAAATGCCTCACAAATTTTTTTGATGTGAACTCTCAGCTGATTGGTAACTGCTGAAAGAGGAGG
Source organism: Anhinga rufa (assembly GCA_013400875.1). Classification (NCBI taxonomy): domain Eukaryota; kingdom Metazoa; phylum Chordata; class Aves; order Suliformes; family Anhingidae; genus Anhinga; species Anhinga rufa. Next base: position 6,664 of record VZTV01036158.1, read on the forward strand.
AAGAAGAAAATGAAAGAGCTCTACTAAGGTCCGCGTGTTGTTGAAAGGAGGGAACTGGATGGGTATGTCTGGACCAGCCCACACTGGAGCCATCACAGCTGATTAAAGAGGCAATAGAATCCAAATTAAATTACTGAAGCAATTTGTCCACTGAAAACAAAACCAGTCCTTCTAATTTACGTGCATTACTAAGAGGAATCACAGAGCACAGTAAGAGCTTAAAACAGATTCAGAGAAGTGCTGGATCTCCCCTTGCTTAACAGTAGAATTTAATTATTTTATAAAAATGATAGTCTGTGAAAGTTTGTTTAAATGTGGTTACTAAAGCCTCCTTGCAGGGAGTAGACCCACTTCAGACCTCTCATTTCTTGGCCACATCTGACACACCCCGCACTTGCCCACTCTGAGGTACAGCTGTGCTTCCTCAAGGTAGTGGTGTACGTGTAGCACAAACATCATACAACCTTCATAGCCCCACAGCCGGCCCTGCTTAACCCTGCATCTCTATAGGTCTTCAGTATATAATGGATGAGTTACCATCCCTGTGCTTGTGTCATGTTCTTAATTTGCTATTTCAATTCAAATTGTTTGTCCACTGGGGATACTATAGCAATATCTATCTGTATATGCTTTACTACAAGCCTGTGAACTATTCCTGACTGGATATTTGGTAGAATAATGTTAAAATGTCCATATCAGGTTTTCTCAGTATTCCCAAGGTGCTTAAGTCTTTTTGCAATTCCATGGCAAGCTCTAAGGGACTTCTGTACCTTACTCTTAAAAGCAGCTCCTGTTTTTATCAATAGATGCATCGAGACAGAGGCAGTGCAGCTTGCAGTGGTGCAGTCCAGAGGTGAGCAAGGCAGGTGACTCTCTGTCCAGCACAAAGCCCTTAGGAAGGGGATCCAGATGACCTGTGAAGACGTCTGGTTAACTTCTAAACTAGCCAACAGGAGGCAGAGATGTTAGGTGCCCTCCTGGAGTATGTGACAGTTGAGCAGGAGTTTTAAGAACATGGTGTTTGGAACAAGGTGCCTGCAAGGGTAATTATGCCTCAAGTGTGGGATCCTAACTAATGTAGACAAGGGCTTGTGTTGGTGTATTTCCAAGACTCGTCATTCACCTTTGACCATACAGGAGCTTGGAAGAACAGCTTCACTAGTTATCCAAAATCACAGGCAGGGGTTAGGAGTGTAATCGGGTCATGTCAGCTAGAAAAGCCTCTGAGTGTTTTTCAATAGGGCCCCTTGAGTTCAGTGGAATGCCTTCTGTGGACTGGACCTTACTCCTTGAAGCCTCATTCAGCGCAGTACATCATAAAGGATTACTGAAATGCAGGTTGTCTTTCCCCAGCACAGTATCTACCCGATGGGTTAGCTTACTTCTCACATCAAAGTATCAGTGCACCTTGTCTACTATATGGACAAACTAAGGTAGGATCATAACTGCTCCTGATAATGTCATCTATTATGAGTAAACAGTTTAAAAAATATGAATCTATTTGCCTCCCTTGACAATGAGGCATGCAGTGGATTTTAAAAAAGGAATAACAAAAAGGCAAAGCATCATCAGAAGCCAAGAAATCATTAAGCAATGATGAATAACTCAAATGTCTACATTGCAATTTTTCAGCCTTTGTGTGGAAGTTCCAAAGAAATGGTCAGTTTCATGGCGGGACTTTATTTCAGTTGCACATGTGATAATTTCTTTCTGGTAGTGCCTGTGACTGTTGTTACTCATACTGTTTTGTTTCTTTCTATTATTTAGACTGGCATTTGAACAGGACATAGAACACGGCAATACAGATGGCCTGGGTGACTGCCAAAGTAAGCAAAGCTTTTACCCTCTATTTACCATGTGTCACAGCATCCTTCTGAATGCCTCAAATCACCATTACCTGTTGGGCGTTCTTTTGTAGCAATGTAAGTCACAACAGGGACAGCAACTGTGGCTAGCGATGCAGGTTCAGAAGAGGAATGGTTGTTTAAATTTATTTAAAGAAAATAGCCCAGTTGGTGTGATTTATACGAACACCGGACTTGAAAGCAGTTATGTAGTGAAAAAACCTCAGTTCCAGAGGATATTGATTATAGCAATGACATAACGAATTGGGTGTTCATAGTCTTTATTAGCCATGGTGGTTAGGTTGTTTATGTAGATGTACAGAAGTGGCTTGGTTTCTTGGTGTAGACTGTGACTTGGACTACATTCCCATGCAGGACAGGGAGACAGTGAAATATATCTTCCGCTTTGGATCTGGATCAAGAAGTGGGAACTACTTAGTCTGTGAATCTTAGTGGATTTTATACACAGGCTGGACGACGTAGTGGTATTAAGGGTCAGGCACTACTGACCCTGCCTAAGAAATTTTAATGGTAAACCTTAGGTACTGACAGCATGAGTTGGATGCTTAAACACAGTCTTTAAACTTCTACGTTTTGCACTGAGGTGCTGAAAAGTGCACAGCTTGCACTGCATGCAAAGAAACCTTGCATGCCCATTTCTGAGCTTTCAGGAATACCAACATCTGTGTTCAGGACAGCTCTTGTTCCAAATGTTCTTGCCAAGGTTGGATTAATTCTGAGCCCCAAATATTGTTTATAAACCTTAAGAAATCAAGAATCACATTCTTTTCAGTGCAATTTGCACTGATGCCTGTAGATGCAATAAAACTGCTGAAGCTGAGGAAGTAATGTACAGTGAAAGAGTCATTACTTCTGGAATACAGAGCAAAATAACAGCGTGTCATGGGTTACAGTGTAGGTCAGCTGCTCTGGAGAAAGCCAGAGCCTTCTCCTGCCTTGTGCATCCTTGTTCAAGAGCCATTTATTACTGTGATCACTGTGCTTGAGGGACTACAAAGATTTCAGCCTCTGCATGCCCTCCATCTCAGTTACACCTCCCTCTGCCTCTGTCCTAAGATAGGGTTACGTAGGCTGTCTCTTAAGTTTTTTGAAGGAGGTGTACACATAGTCCCTCCTGTGCTCCCTGTAAAATGGGTTAGCAACAAAATCAGGTCAGTTCCCAGCTGGTGCAACTTTGCCCTTTTCAGCCAGTTCTGCTCTCCTTGAGAAAGTACGTTAGACAGGAGTGGAGTGTACCTGATATCAGTTAAACTTAAAAGAAGGGTAGAAATTATTCAGAAACAGCACATTGTGCTCGTGGAGGGAGATCAGCTCCTCTGCAGAGAGCAGCAAAGCCCATACCCTGCTTAAATCACTCTTTAGCCCAGAATGATGCATCGAACATTGACACTGCACAAGGGTAGATTTCATCCCCTGCTAGCCCAGCTGGTCTTATTACTTCATGTGGTATTGGGTCACGTGAGTTTTGTCCTCATTGACTCACATTGCTGGCTGCATCACTTGTAGAGCCTTGCATTAGATTAGGACTTGACCTTGCAAAGAAAGCCATGGCAAGGAGGACACTGACCTTCCCACTTTGTATCCCTTGCACTGGGCTGGTCATTAACACTTTCAAAGCCAGACATTGTTTTTGGGTATGTCTGAATATTTGTTTTGCCTGGGTCCTTAGGGTTCTAATCACATACATATAAATATCAGCTGAAGCATAGAAGGTTGCTAGCAGCAAATTATTAAAAAGAAAAAAAATGAGAGAGAAATAATGATTTTTCCCCTGTTATTTGTCTTTCAGATTCCTTCGTAGCCCTGAATGGTAAGGAAGTTCTTAGTTTCATTATTTACTGACAGCAAATCCATTTGGAGGAATCACTTTTTACTAAACTTTTAAGTATTTTCATACTTTGTTTTATTTAATGTTTCTTCCCAATTTATTTTGTTCATAGACATTTCAACTGCCTCACCTGATCATGAAATGTCTTACGACACAGTGTATGGTCAGTTCATGGGTGTTTTTAAAAATTGTCCCCAAACCCTTGTGTTAGCTAGTAGTTCCTTTACTCAATAGTTATTACCCTTTTTTACTTGTTTTGTCTTGTTTTTGAGGGCCTGATTCACTAATCACAACTAGGATTAAGTCATACGTCTTGATTTTCAATCCCTTTTTTTCTAGTCCTCCCTCAAAACTGTCTCCATTGAATTAGTCAGATATGGCCTATTTAATGGCATGCTAGCAGACATGATTAAGAGTATGCTTCATCTGAACACTCACACAAAGGAATACTTGGGTATAGTGATGCATCTTATCTGTTTGCCAGAAAAAACATATAGCAGCTCACGTCCCACTCATGAGTCGTCCAGGCTGGTGTCATGACTGCTACAGCAGCCAGTCAGAGATATCTTTGGGAAAGGAGCAGAACTGTCCCTGGGTTGCAGAAAGATCTCTCATAAGGAAAACTAGCCTGTTACCCATGCCAGTTGAGTCTGGGTTATGCCTTGATTTCTGAAAGTTCCCATCACTTCTAGGGTGACTTCTAGGGCTTGCAGTATCTTAATGCCTAAATGGTGCCAGGTCTGTAAAAAAACAGGGATTCACATAGCGAATTAAATGACCTGGGCTGAAGAGGAGCATTTCTGCAAGCCTAGAGTAGAGGTTTCCCATGAGGCAGTTGTTAGTCTGTGCTTACAGTACTTTCCACCACTTTGTTCTGTATATTGGGAAGTGGATTACGCTGATACTTGGAGTGCAGAATAAATGCCTTTGTGAGAATTACTGCAGAATAAATAATCACTTTATATTCAAACCTAGACTTTATATTGGAGCAGTTTCTCTGTACAGATATCCTGAACAAAGACAAGTACTCACAAGCTAAAAGGATGTGTGGTATGGCTCTCAGTGAAGTCAATGGCAAATTTCCATGTGGGATGGGAGCTTGCCTGTGAAGTTGCTTTCAGACTAGCAGTTCATCAGAGCTAGGGCAAATTCACCATATGTTTAGCTGAATGTAGCAAGAGGTAGGTTAGTGTGCAGTTGCGATGAACATTTAATTGATCCCTTCATCTCGTGCCTGCAAAATATGTAGGTACAAAGCAGAACCAATGACAGCTCAGTAGAGCAGAATATAAATAACTGGAGGCACAGCAATACTGTTCAACATTTGTAAAAATAAAATCAAATTCTCCATGCTGTTTATTACCAGGAAATAGAAAATGTGCAGGTGAAACTTGTTTGGAAGTATGATAATGAAAACCAGTGAGGGGAATATACAAAATCGAAGACAAGTTGAGACTTTGTAATGTATAGAAGACTCATGGTTTCATCTGCATATACAGATTGTACTTTCTTTCATTTGAAAATTGCTATATTTCCAAGGCACAGAGTAGTAATTAAAGAATTGTAATAGTAAAATCCGTACTGCTGAATGTAAAGAAAAAGAAAATGGCCTCGGGCATAGTGCTGATGCACCAGAAATGTCCTAGGTTTCCTGTTTCTAAGTGCATTCATAGGCTGCACAGTTAGAGCTGTGAGGCTGGTTCTCGATCCCATCAGCTACCACATTAGCAGGGACATTAGCAAAAGCTGGTATTTTAATCTGACCAAGAAAGCATAAAAATGGTTCAAGTGAGCAGCAGAGTGAAAAAAGCTGTGGTCCCAGGGAGTACAGGTTACAAAAGGGGTCCATTCTACTGTCCCGGCATGTCAAGCCCAAAGACAGACTCCATGAATTAACCCAGCTCCTCAAGTAGGACCCTACTGCCAGATGCAATGGAGAAATGCTGAGCCAACATTAACATTGGTTCCCATTCATGCCCTGGCTTCTGCAGATGATTTCATTGACCATCCTCAGGTACATCCTGATAATGTAGTCTCTAGGCAAGCCAGCTCTTCCTTTCATGGGTTTTGTTGAAATACCCATTCTGATACACCCAGTGTTTCTTTTCACCTACCATGGCCAAATACAAAAGGAAATGTGCTAGTCACCTCTATTGATTTTCCACATGAGGAGTATAAAATATTCTAGCATGAGATAGTAAACCATTCTCAGTAAACATGCTCATGTTTGCTAACTGTAGTGACTGCTCTGAGTCGTTTTTTTTCTTGAGAAAACTAAAATTTTATAAACGATGCATTTTAATGTTATTGAGTACAGTTAAATGCATAACTAAATGGTATTTCATAATAGATTAAATCTCAGAACACAGGGATATACCAGAATGCCAACCAAGTGAATGCTTATGGTGCTTTTGGATTCAGTAGGCTAAATATATCCAAAGGCATCTGAAACTCCAGTTGCAAAAGAAGTCTTAAGGCCTGATTCCCTTGATTTACTCCACTATAAATCAGCTCAGTGCAACAAACTTACTGCCAATCTGTAGCAGCGTGAATGAAAGGAGAACCAAGCCCTTAATCTTCATATCCTTGGCATCAGCCTTCTTTTCGATTTGGCAGATGGGCTCCCTTTTCTGAGGCAGTCTCACGTGATCAGCTGTAAACAAGTAAAGTGCGAAGTCCACAGAGGTGACTGTTCAGGTGCATCCCTTTGACACCCAAGGAGAAGATAGCAGGCTGAAGCTCTGGCTGCAGGTCAGAGAGAAAAGATGCAAGAGCCACATATGTAAACAAGATTAGGCTAGATTCCTCTGCAAAATTGTAAGCAGCTTCAATTACCTTTAGAAACATCAATTCTTAGTGAATTGGGCCCTTATTTTACCCCCTAGCTATATAGTCCTTTCTCCCTTTGTAGTATTGATTTAGCTTTTCCTCTAATTGTCTAATTAGGTTGCTATAGCTGTTAATAGGATAGTGTGCAGACATCTTAACCTCTGAGATCCTAATGACTTGTGCATATTAGAGCAACAATCAAATACGTATTGAATACCTGTCTTTGTTTTAAACCTGAAAAAAACCTCCTTATATTTTACAAGTGCACTTCAGAATGAGCTGTAGTTACAGAAGTGCAGCCCTTCTGAATCATTACCCATGCCCATAGACACCAAGTGCTTTTACTCTCCTTCTGTCACTTGATTATAGCACTCCAAATGAAAAGTTTTTGCAAATAACGGAAGCACCTAAAACAGATTTTTTAAAAGTGTGCCTATTTTGGTACTTATATGTTTGCTTTAAACAAAGAAGTTTGAAAAGCACTGTGTCTTAGTTTTTCAAATTGATTGTTTTAAAACAAAGGCAGTATTGTCTTTTTAGATGTTTAGGTATTAACTGATATTAACATAGATGTACTGGCCACATCTCAGATACGCTAAAGCCTCTTTAAATTGCAGTGAAGCTTATTTACACAGTCAGAGTGGTAAAAACGCTGTAATGAAAAAAAAAAAGGCCCACTACGTGTTGCAAACTATACAGCACATTGTGAAGTTTTAATAATGGCTGTGTGTGAGAGGGCCAGAGCTGGGTTGCCTGCCACTTCAGTCTTTCTCTGTTTATGAGAGAAACTTAACTAGCTCGTATGTTTTTGGTGCCACTCTGCTCAGAGGTGAAATTCACACAGTGGGACTGGCTATTCAGGCACTTACAGGACACAGTGGCTGCTCTGCTTACAGCAGCAGCCGCTGCCTGGTAGTAAGTGTTTGCAGAATACAGCTCTAACACAAGTGGGACAGGCTATTAAGGTCTAATCTGCTCCTGCCCTGCTTCCTGAAAATTAAATGGAAGAAAGTTTATCTCACTTATGTGTGGAAGGTTGTTTCTCAGTGTGTACTAGACTAACACATTAGTAACAGAGCGAATAGACTGATTTCTTGCATTTGTGTGAAACCCTTCTCTACCTAACAACCATCTGGTACACATTAATATCTTCACAAAGCCCTAGCTTTCCATTACGAAGAAGTTCTCTATGTATTTGCAGCATATGGTTCAGGAAATCTTTTTTCAGAAAATGTGTCCCTTAGGCATATATTTTCTCTAGATTACTGTATTAAGAAATGTTTTTCTTTAACCATACTTATGGCTTTTCCTTAGAATTCCCCCTTTAAGCACACCTAAAGTGCAAGTGTCTGGACAGAGATACGGGCATATAAATAAATGCATATCAAACACAGGCATAAAATATGATTGCTACTTGGCAATATGTTCTTCTCTTTTACCTCCTTATCAAGCTATGACTAATTGCTTTCTTATTTTGAGTGCAGCACTATTTGTAGGCTGACCAAATATTGTACATATTATTGTGGTTGCTGAATGGGGTATTAACTTGGAGACTGGAACCCCATGAATGCTGGCACTGTAGTTTAGTCCTTAGGGAAAAGAAGACATGGAAATCTCATAATTTCCATTTTCTGGCCTGTTCTCTGTCCTGTTATTTCTCTTATTTCTTGGGGATGAGCATACAAGTTGACAAATGTAAAATGGTATAGGGGTGTAAGCTTTCACGCTCCAGCATATTCTTGTTTCAGGACGGCACGTGTTTTCAGTCACTGGACCTCCACCTGTCATTTTGGAAATACACAGCCCTGCTGCAGGGCTGCTGTGGAGCAGGCAGCACGTTTGGATCGGAGTCCATCATCCATATAACTGTGTGTTACTGATGTCCCTAGCCATTCTGTGGCTTATGAAAACTTTTTAGAAGTGGATAATATTCGGCTTCTCTTTTCTTTTTGAGTGATGTTAAAAGCTTCGTCTTCAAGAAAATACAGCCTCTAATTCACCGTGTTAAAGAAAGATGGCTAGGGAAAACCATGCTTCATCTCATGATAGGTAAAAAATAATACAGTGCCCTTGTCAGTATAAGCCTTCAGCCTAAGGTCCAGAGCTAAATTGTGTTAATGATTAGCTGTAGTAGCTGAAGGTTGGCTGCATGGTGAGAATGCTGTGAATCTGACCAATTTTCCCTGCTAAGCATACCAGTCCACAATAGTTAGTTGTGTCCATGTCCTATGCAAAACACAGTCCAAAGGGCTGCCATATATAATCCTGTTCAGTAAATCAAAAGGGCTCCTCGATAATATACAGAGGAGCACAGACATTTTCTTCCTCTGTAAGATGATTAATATTCAGTAGGACTTCTTTAAATCATAGCAGCATCTTAATAGAAGCTGCAGCTTTTTTGCTGACTTCATCAGTAGTTCAACCCCATGAAGCTGGTGAAAGGGCTGGATAAAATGAAACACATGGATGCATCAAAAAACTTGGGAGCACTGATAGCCAGTATTTACATTTTTGATTGCTAGAGTGAAATTGGGGACCTAGGTTCATCAGCTCTCTGTGCACTTCTGAGAGCTGGGGCTGGATGGCTTTAGAAGCCACCTAAAGCAGCCTTTTCGAGATACAGCTTCCAAAAGCTTTTTGCTTATCCAGCAACTGTTTAAAATAACATACAGAAGCACAGTCTCTACCTGCCCAGATCCGTGCCTTTGCTGTGAGGCTCTAAATCTGGGCTCCCTGTGTTGCTCTATCTCTGCCCCAGTAAGTCTCAAATTATTTTTCTGAGCAGTGAAACATCAAGGGAAGGAGCGAGCAGAGGGTCCCTGCTAGGGCAGTCTGTAGCCTCGTGACTGGACTCCCCTCCAAGGGAGATTCACATCTAAGGAAGGAAAATTAATTTGCAGGGCTGTTAAAAAGGAAAAAGCAGAAAGGAGGGCTGCTGTCAGTCTGTCCAGCAGTATCTGAAGAGAAAGCATTACCTGCCATTCTGTCTGTGAATAATCCGATTCTGTTAGTTGGTGTTTGAGCATATTTCAAAAAACCCTCTTTTGATGAGGTCTTTTAAGAAAGTAGATAAAGGGAAACAGAATTACTCCACGTCAAATTACCCAGGCCCAGAGTCGCCTGGGTCCTGCTGAAAATAACTTATTTTGGTACATATGCTGAAAGGGAACTTTCATAGACATATGCATTTTTAAGGTCAAAATGTTGTGGCATGGATGGAGTTTCAGTGCCCCCTCCCCAGCAGCGACAGAGCAGCCTGAGCCACTAGGAAGTCCAGGTTGGAGCCATCTTTCAGAGACCATAGACTCAAAACACTCCAAGCATTTTCGGCGTTGATGTACTTCTCAGGATCTAACTGAAAAGGACATATGAATCTACAAATATATCTCTACCCCAGCCAAACTGCTATTAAAATTGTGTGGTGTTTTCAGCAGGGCATGTGCTGTGAACGTGCTGTTTGTTGGGGTGTATTTGATCGGTGAGGAGCTTGTCAGCCTTATTCAGAACAGCAGTAACCCTATCTAGAGTAGTTGTAATGGAAAAAGAACATACAAGACCTCTGTCCTAAGAGGAGGCTGCAGCAGCAGTCATGGGTTGTTGGGCAGATCTGCGTAGTAAGGCATTGTCTTCATTGTCACTCTGAGCAGAAATTATGTTTAGTTTCATGCTTGTCTCAGGGCCATTTCGGACCATCAGCTCAGACAGGACTGATGGCGAGGGTGCAAGCGGGTGCAAGCGGCTGAGGGGCCCTGCATATTTCCCATCCAGAGGGCAATGCCATGGTGTGAGCATGCCAGTGCTGGGCAGTCCTTCATTCCCCTGGGGGCACGGGGCAGAGAGCCATAACATCACCGTTTTGTAGCTCTGCTGGCATTCCCCTTCAGTTTCGCCCGTATTAGAAGTTGTTCCATTTTAAATTGTTTTTAAAATTGCTTTTTAAATAAGCCAGTACCAGATAGCGTGGGCTGACACTTTAGTGTCGGTCAGGCATGTGTACTGAATCCAGCCGAAGGACACTTGGCTCAGATAAAGTGTGCTCACCCTCTTCCACATGCATTTAACTCTGTTGAGTAAAAGCATGCAACCACGAGCTCAGTGGCAGCCTGAGGCGTGTGCACACCTCTCAACACCCTCTACCTGACTGATCTGGAAGTTTCAAATCCCCTGTTTCCTTGGGGCAATGCTTTGAAGGGCTTTTGAAACATTGCTCAGCCTAAGACAAGATGTTTGCCTGTCACAGAAGGAAAGCAATGCGTGCGTTCCTGAGCATGGTGAGGTAGCATGGTAAGTGACTAATGAGACTTGTCTTCCCTACCTGTATTTATAATGTAAACAGGACACTCCAGTTCCCTAGTCCCAAGCACCACCACTTCTGACTCTCGCGCTCGACAGGGTTATGATGCTAGGGGACGCATGCTGGATTGGAAGGATCCGCTTGGTTCATCTGAAAATACAGATCCATATGTGGCAGTTTCATCCCATAATCATCAAGACAAGAAGGGTAAGGCCTTGGAAATGACATCCTGTGGTGAGGAGGGAGGGAGGGGAGGACTAAAGTGTAACTGCTTCCAGCTGTCTCCGAGTAACATGTAATAAAACTCCTGTGCTATAATTAAAAGCTTATCGTAAAGCCTGAAACTAAACAGCCAATCTCAGACTCAGTCCTAGATAATTCACTGCCTGAGGAAACCACACAAAACAAACAGAAGTGTGTGCCTTTGCAGTGTGTGTTATGCATGTCTACTGGAAGGAGGGAAACAGTGGGGATTTAGCTCTCTTTAAACTTGATCTCCCTCATTGTCTGGCAGAGGAAGATCCATTGTTCTTATGGGTGCACTTTTATATTGCCTTGTTGTCTGAATTCCCAGGGCAGCACAGCAGATCTTGGATAATTTCACGTTCTTTCTGTCTCTCAACGACAGACAGAGGTACTGAAGGTCTGCTTTAGTTTAACAGTTAAAGTAAAACTGACACTAGTCCTAGCCACAAGGCCTAAGTTCCACTGTCTTCAGTGATACCTGAGCATCAAATACCTTGGAGAGTCGGGTCTGAGGAGGTCATTAGTGGATTTTAAAAGAAGTGGAGGTGACTGTTGGTGGAGAGAGATGCTGCTGTGTTTTTAAAGCACCAAAAGGTTAGGATTTAGGTGTCACTTCACAGTGTTCAGCCCTGTGCTGAAGCATACTTGGGTCTAATACAAGCAACAGCCCTGTCATTTGGCGTCCAGTCCCCATTGCTATACATACAGAGGATTAGGCAGAGAATCACCTAAACTTGCCATTTGAATGTGCTTAGAGAAGGAGAAGCTTTTCTCCACTGTAAGGATGGCGGTGCCCCCTCATTCCATCTTGGCCCTACATCATTCTCCCAGCTTCTTTTAATCTGTTTCTCAAAGAGGTTAAAATGACTCCTTTGTAAATAGGGGACTTAGGTTCAAATAGCTCCACTACCTAGAGAGATCTGAGTCCTTGTTATTCTTCTCCAGGGTGTTCTTAGATCACTTCTCTCAATCTCTTCTCTGTTGAAGATGTTTCGCTCTGTATGGACTAATTAAGTACCCAGTGGGCAAGGAGGAGGATGGGTATGAGCAAAACTCACTTGCTGAGTGGTTAAGGCACTCACCAGGGGCAAGAACACACATGAGCTTCAGTCCCTTCTGCTATGAATACTTGATATAAAACATTTAAAATATTAATTGAAATGTGGATCCAGTCTCTATTGTTCATGCATTTTACATGAAAAACTCATTAGACAAAAGCATCAGCTGTTCTGGAGAAGCTACTGGCATGCTAGACCTGCTGCTTTGCATTGTCTGCCCAAACTACTGGGTTACTAAATCATACTCCATCCCCTCCATCTGACCCAGTGAATCTTGAATTCTCTGCATTGGCTGTGGAGACTTTAAGCAGCGGGTAATGAGCATGTTAACATTGCAGAACAGTCTTCAGCAGGGCTGCATGAACAGCTGGTGGAGGTCTGGACCCAGACTGTGAACTCAGAGCCTGTTATTCACAAAAGCCCCAGACACAGTGCCTCCCACAGTCCTGGGATATCCTGGATTTCTCACTGAACTCCCCAGGATTGACCTCAAAGAGCCTTCACGGTTCGTAGCCATGAAAGCAATGGGCATCACCTGGCTGGCCCAGGAGAGAGAAAGCCTAAAGTGCTTTTGCAGCTGAGGAGGCTGGTCAAATTAGGCAGGAGATGCAGTAAAATTTCCTGAGATGCCATGGCAAGCATTAATCTAGTAGCTTTGGCTTTTACACATGATGGCAGGAAATGTAATATGAAAGTTTGAATTCCCTCAGGCAGAGGATGCAAACTTGTCTCCCACCTCCCAGCAATGAGCTTTTCCTATAAAAAAGGGAAAAACTGCCATTTTCTCTTCTTCCTTCAACTGGCTTCTAGAAGTGATCCCTGTTTGAACAATTTTTTTCAGAGCTTGATCCTGTAGACATTCTGGGAGAATAACTGCAAGTCTAAAGCAAAAAAGTTAATTTCTAGAACCTGATCAGGCTTACATGTGAGTAAGAACAGAGTTCCCCTACACCCTGCAGACCTGTGGGCTGCTGAGCCTCGGCAGAGGAAGAATTTCAGGCAGCTGCAATACTCAAGCTCAAAACTGTAATTTAGGGTGCAGGGACTGGGGGTACTGAAGACAGAAACTCAGATTCCTAACCCCGCTTGAGCTCAGTTGGAGATACCAACCTAATCTTTTTAATTCCTCAACCCTTGCTCTTCAGCTGTAGAAGGGCAATTCAGAGGAAGTGATTTCTGGGTATCATGTACATAGAGGAGGGAAGCAGATAAGCCTGCATGCTCTTCTAAAGATGTCATGTGATTTACCTAGCACTCCTCTTTCCTCTCAGCAATAAAACTGTGATAATGCTGACAGACAAATAATACGGCTTTTTTCTTTTTTTGTCCAGTCTGTTAGTAACACCTGATATTCAAAATGTTTGAGGTGAGAGGAATTTCTTAGAAAATCCAGTGTTCCATCTTCTGAAAGCAAGTGGTGTATTTCTCTCCTCCACCCTGAAAGGAGGGGATATCATTAAGCAGATTTGATGAGGAAGGAAGGAAGAGATCCTTGAACCGAGCTCTTCTGCTGGCGTCAGACAGGGGAGTGGTGTCAGAAACCACCAATAGTGGAAGATCTGGCTCTTTATGTACCCAGAGGAATGCGGAGACATGTATGCATTTTAATGGCACTATTTGTTATGTGTGGGTCCCTACTTCACAAATCTTTTGCGAAGCAATGCTTAATAGATGGAAATCTAGCTCTTAAAAGCATCTTGTATGCCAGTAGCAGCTTCCAGAAGAGCATGCAGTGAAAATATTAATAAATATGTAGTTGTTGGATTCTAATCATTTTCGCTTCAATTCACTGACTGATGAGGTGGCTTACATTCAATAGTTCCCTCCCCAGGGAGTGATGGTTACCAGAGAGCCTTATTAGCACTTGACAGGGTCATTTAAATATCATGCATTCTTTGGTGCCTAATTATGAATATTGACAAAGCTGGAAGCAGTCTACATGCAATCAAAACAATGGCGGCAGAGGTGACCGCATGGTTGTTTACCATTACCATCTACTTGTGTGCTGTTACTCCTTGCCTTGCCCAGCCAGAGCCGGTTGGCTCCAAAATTACTATTGATTTGTTGTTTTAAAAGGGCAAAGGAAAGAGTTCTTACACAAAATTAAATCAGAAAATGTTACGCTTACTATCCTTTTATCAATATTTTGTTTTCACTTTTGCTGTAATTTCTTTTACTTTCACACATTCACAGAGAAAATATATTCTCTTTTTTTTTTTTAACATTTTCTCTTGGTTTTGCAAGGTGCTTTGTGGTGTTCTTCATTGGTTGTGTCTAATCCTTTGGACAGTGTTTTTGTTTTCCTGTGCTCACAAATGACTTCTTACTGATTGTACTAATTGTACAGAATCCACTTGCTGCTTTCTTTTCTGTAACACGGGTGCTTTGATGATGTCACATCCATCCATATGCTTCACTTTTAATTCAGTGCAGGCATCTTGGGGAATATCTGTGGGGGCGTGAAGAGGGGGTTCTTTAAAAGGGTTGACTCATGGGAATGTGACATTTGTGTGCCACAGCTTTAGTAGCTAAATATACTCTGGGATTGTTTTTTCTGAGCTACATCACATTTCTTGCCAAGATGAAAATGTGTAGTGCAACCCATAGAGTGGGAACTATGCGTTGCCATCCCACTGGCATTTTCAATTTGGCCATTAAGGAATCTGCCCTTCCTATTGCAGAACAACAAAAAAAAATCGGCTCTGATTGGGCAAACTGCACCCCTCTTTCCTCCATCTCCTCCCTAGAAAAAAAAAACAAACAAAAAAACCCCACACATTCTAGAGTATGTTTATGTTTTGTTTCCTTTCTTGCTGTGTTTTAATGTTAATTTAATTGTGTGTTTCTCACCTTTGTCAAAACAGTTTCCCTAACCTCGTGGTCTAACCTTCCCCCCTGCTGCCATTGTACTTGGTCTCCCTCCCTCCGCAGTCATGAAGCTCCTCCTGTGGAGCACTCCAAGGCTTTACCCT
>VZTV01036164.1:0-13942 GCA_013400875.1 Anhinga rufa
TCTTTGCTATCAACATACCAGTAGCCTCAGTGATTTCTGGGAAATGTAAAGTAAAAAGTTCACGTTGGATGGTTGGATCGAGTAGGAATACTGAGCAGCTGGACTGAATAAGACTAAAGGGGAAATGGCCTTTATATAACTGATATCTCCAAAGAGCCATACATATTTCAGCAAATGGGGTGGGAAGTCAAATCACCCAAAATGCCTGGCCAAAGATACACCCACTTAAGACATTTGAGTTTGTATCCAAAACTGAGCTTTAAATCAGCAGAAATGGAAGTAGTAGGCTGTAAAGGTCATCCAAAATACAGATAGGCACAAGGAATCCTGGATCCACAAAACTTCCAGCTGGGACAAACTGAGGGACTTCTGAACGAAAGACACTGAAACATCTAAAAAGGCTTCAGCTACTACTTATAGCCAAATATTGTGTTTTATACTTTGGTTGTAATTGCATGTTTTCATTTTTGTAATTAAAGCACAATCTTCAGATCTTGTTGAATAAACTTTGATGACATTATAATTGAGGCTGCCTTAAGGTGACAAGCAAGGTGAATGAGAATGAAATGGCAAACATAAGGCACACTGTCTCCAGAGAGGCAGCAAGCTGGAGTAGAGCAAGATGTGCAGGCAACTGTGAAACCAAGCCTAGGACAGGCTTTGCACAGGCCTGGAAAGGGCCAGCCTGGGGACTGCTGCTGCCACATGCCGGCTTTGGGGAGAAGTTACATGTATAAATGAGCAGAGCTACTCTGCAGCTTTGGGCCAACCCAAAGCATGAAATGTTGTGGCATAGCTACAGTTTTCTCAAGTGAATAATGACAAGTTCTTGTGCCCTTGTTTTCAGTGTTATTACATGGCTGAGCAGTCAGAGAAACTGCTGCATGTCCTGAAAGGTGCTTCTCGGCAAGTCTAATAGGCTAAAGGGGAATTGCATTGATTCCAAGCCCAGAACAGATTTTTTAAATTTATTTATTTAACAAACCACCCCAAACTGCAATTGGGCAAAGAATGCATTCAGTCTGTACTATTTCACAAAGGAAACCTCTGACTTTTTCCCTGCAAGCTCAATTCTGGTAGGTGCTGAGCATCCTCAGCCCTCCCTCCCCCTGAGGTTCAGTGGGAATCAGGTTTCACTCAGTGTGCTCAGGTGCACTACATGACTGATTTTAATAATTAATCTATTCCTCTTTTTTTTATTAAGTGGTTAATCAAAGATAAGAGCTGATATAGGAACAGCCTCTGCTCATAGTGTCTTCAGGGAATCATTTCTCCTTAAAGATATTTGTAAAAGTACTTTTAGCTTTCTTAAATTCTAGAAACATTGTGGTATATTTATGAGCAAATGGTAGAAAACTTAAAATATGTTTACGTGAAATAGACATAAAGTAAGGACAATTATTAGGATCCCATAAAATCAGGTTTTTGTAGATATGGGCAACTACATTCACATATCTGTATAACCCAGGATAATCTCCAAGGAGCCACAAATCTGGTTGAGCTAGGTTTTATTATATACCTGTGACTGAGTTTAAAGGGAGGATGGTAAGTATTTGGTACATCTCTCTTGGGGAGATCATCTGTGTGAAGGGTCATGAGGATTTAGGACTCTGGAGTGACTTCTGGCCCCATTAAACTAACAGCAGAACTCCTGTTAAACACCAAACCCCCATTACCTCCAGTCTTGTCAAGGTTTTACCTCTACAAATCATAGAGAGCGATAGTCTCAAGGGATTCACCGGCAACAGTGGGCACTGCTGTGGGTTTCACTCTGCAGATTAGCATTTGCATGTATCATAGATGCACACTGTGGTATACAGAAGGATAGTGAAATTTTCCTGCAGCTGTGTTTTGGGATCTCCATGGTACAGTTCCCATGTTCACAGCTGTGATGTTGGTTGGTAAGATAAAGCAGGCATGCAAGGAAGAGTTCAGAGCTGTCTGGAGCGGTACAAGTCCTAGGATCAGATCTGATCTGCAGCCACAGCAAAGATCTGGATAATTTCCTCTTGTAAAGAAACTCAAAGGAGAGAAAAAGCAATTGCAAATTCAAAGAAATTTCCTGGTGCTTTCTTAATCATCTTGTCAACAATAAGGAGGTTTTGCCGAAGGAATTAGCCTGGGGAGCTCTGTTCAATCAATTACATGTACTTTAGGATAGGATGGCAAAAACTGTTTGTGGTATTAACCTACCTCCACCTAGAGCTAGTATGGCTCTGTAAATCTGTCTTAATACTACCATGGCTGAACAGAGTACTTCTGCTTAGGCTTCTGTAATGAAGGACAACTGCCAAATGGTGGGCATGGGTTGCACAAGATACTGCTGCTTTGGCTTCTACTCTCAGCAGTTCTGGGACCACCACAGCAGAATTTCATCCATCCACAGTTTGCAGAAGAAAAAATAGAGTTGTATACATATCAAGACATAATAATATTTACTTGGTTCTTTTTCCTAAGGTGAGTATTCATAAGAGCACTGAGAAACAATCTCATCTATTGTCTAAGCAAATTACAAACTTCCCTGTTGATTACTAACTGTATTTTGCAAATTAAATAATAATATAAAAATGAGCACATAGGTCCTAAAATGCTAAATGTTCCAAGCTGTTGAAGTTGTGCTAATGGCACATTGTTTATCAGCTGCTATATTTAAAATAGGTCCTTAACTCCACTGTAAAATGTACGTATTTTACGTACTGGAAGAGTAACATAATGTTCTATCCACAAGTAAGTATGATGTTAGTGCTTCACACTGCATGAAACAATCTCTGTATAGGTGCAGAATAATAGTTATTTTTAGTTGAGCACTGAATGGTATGAAATACACAAAAATTTAATAAAGCATGCAAAACATCTGCCTGCAAATAAAAATATTTGCACTCATGTTGAAGAGTTGTAGTTTCTTTCATAATTAATTACAATTAAATTGTAAGATACTGAATTAAGTGATATATCATCATTTTGCTCCATCAAGGTAGCTGACAGCTGTCAAATCTGGCAACTAAGAAATCTTTTTTTCCTTTCTCTGCCCCTCTATTTTTTTAAGCAAGACAAAAGAACACTCGAAAGCTCAGAGGGAAATGGTCCATCTTTCATGGCAGTAGCTCAGTTAGCACCTGGACATCTGGTAAAATGAAACAGGTCAGGACAAGAGGCATTCAAGAAAATTTTGTCCAACTTTTTTTGTTGAAAAATGTCAGCTCATTAGCACTAAAAGACATTTACTGTTTTAGACTATACTTTCATCAATAAAGGCTTCCTGACTAGGATAGCTTTCCTGATTAAAACCAGAAAGGACACTCCTGAACAATGAAAATCCCTGTGGGCAGGGCATTTATCCAGGATGTTGGAGACACAGGCACAATTTTCTGTTGTACTTCATATTCAGACTAGGCTATGACCCTTAGTTTCTCTAGCCTCTGTACCAGCTATTCACTGCTATTGCTCTGTCAGCCCTGCTGGATCTATTCCATGCCATATAAGTAATTAAATATTCACTGGAGCAGGGAGACCTGGGTCTCCCTCATCTCCCAGTTCCTCATTCAGGACTATCTATAGATCTTTTTTTAACAGTGTGGTAATTTTTAATATGAAACTGAGTTTTTGAGGCTATTTCCAATACACATGTATTTATAGAATGAAAAAGGAATTAGTAATTTCATATATGATATCCTTGCGTAAAAGATACACTCCACCCTTTCAAAAGTTATTAGAACACTTTAAATACCAGCCTTTTAAGGCTCTCTAGTGTTACAAAGAAGAGAAGGTATAAGAAAGAGGCGGCTAATTCTAAAGATTCAGACGTACTAGTTCTGATTCAGTCTGAGCACTTCACATTCAAACTTCAAAAACGAAACCCCCAAATCATTCCCTTTTCCTTTCTTAGTCTCTGTCTCAATAATTGATGAAACCATCTATATGCTGATGTCAGATCTCACAAAAAAGAATGAGAAAATTTCTCCTGCTGCTCTCTTAGGCATATACTTGAATTTTTTACATATATCATATTGAATTTGGCTCTTTCAAAAATTGTCTTAAGTTCAGAGCATCTGTATCTGTATCAGTCTTTACAATGACCCTCATTATGAGTGTTTGAATTAATGAGCTTGTGATGGTCTGAATTCTGCCACAGAGAGCAATATATTTCTGTCTCTCTGGCTGTATGTCTAATGGCTGGGTAAAATGACAACATTCAGTGGGTCATCGTTATTTCAGTCAGGGGAGAATGGAATTAAGCTATTAACAATACAACAGTTTAAGCTTAAAAATGAAAATATATGCCATATTAATTGCATGAAATTGGACACAAGCTGGCAGTCAAACAGTCTGGGTTTGTCTCCTGACTGATTTATCTCATTATCATGTCCCCAGTGAATATACCTTCTCAAATGCTTTAGGTATAAAACAGCAGTCTTATCTGGGAGTAGAAAATGTAACAAAACCATCAACAACCCCCCTTTAGCCTATATTTTGGGGAAATGTTTTCAATAATGCAGGATTAAAATTTTATGATTCTAAGGTTTTCATAACTTCACTTGTTTTAAAAATTAAAACATAGCTAAATAAGTTTATTTAAAAAACCCCTCTCAAGAAATAGATAATTTTCACATAGGGTTGCTCTTTATATATGAATATGTCAAAGTTGTTCTTTTATGTACCGCAAGCTGTAGATTTAGACTCAATTAAATCTTTCCTTTATATTTTTAGAACACTTATAGCAAGCTGCAAGTAAGTAAGTAAGTAAGTAAGTAAGTAAGTAAATAAATAAATGTTTTTTCTATATTCTTCATCAGAATAAACAGCTTCTCAGACTTCTGGATGCAGTGTTGTTTCTTATTGGATTGTAAAGCTAAACACATACTGACCTAAATATTTTTATTTAGCCTCAGTTGTTCAGCCAAGGGTGGAGGGATGAACCGATAGAGCTGTAGCTGACCTCAGCCATAAACACTAGCCCAACTAGATCCAGTGGTAGGGCAGAGGTCTATCTTGCTTGCACTGTAATTAATTACTAAATTTACTCTTCTCCTTTTCCAAGAAGCTTTTGAGAGGGTATATTTACTTGGGACTTGGTAATGACATAAATCAGGCTGTTTAATGAACTGATTCCAGGTGCATCAAAGACTTCAGACTACATGTTAAACCTCTCCCCTATGGCTTCTTTGCATAAATGCAAATGTGTCTTATGCTGCATCTAAAGCCTTATGCAGGAGCCCTGCAGAAGTATTTTTACCTGGCAAAGAGGAGTGAAATAGTTGTATATTATCTTTTAGCACAACTAGCTCCAGTGAATGGATGAGCTACTAGGAGGGAGGCAGCATAATGAGCACGACTGAGATGTCAAGTCTAATGACAGTCTATATTTGCCATTTTGGAGGTATGAATAGTTGGCAGGAGGCTGTCCACATCTTCCACAGTTTGCCAAATCATCTAAAGGATTTGGACCTTTGCTATTTAGAAATATTCTGCTGTAGATGTGATCACAAGATCTGGTGCTGTGACTAACGATCTTACTCAGACACAAAAAGTTCTTTTAATGACCAAGTGAGATTTCCAGAGAATTCACTTGCAATTATGACTGTGAATTTATATTTGCTTCTCTAAACACCTGCAAGTGAAGGTGTTTACATGAAGATGAATCAAAGGGGCAGTAGAATACTGGAAGAAAATGTGATTTGAGTGAGAAAATAGGTAGTGTGGATGTAGTCTTTATGGAATTACTAAAAAAGTCCAAGGGACATCATCAGTCTATGTTAACTATCTAAAGCAAACCTATGGTGTCCTTCAATGAACAATTTAGGGTAAGCGTATGTATTTACAGAAATTGTGCTTATAGCAAGGCAATGTAAAGAGTCACCAAGAACAGTTAAAAGCAATTAAAAAAATAAACCTGACTGATTAAGACTGTTGTGTGGCTTTCCTGAAAAAGAATACACTGAGGTTTAATATACATGGACCCATCAAAAAAGTGGGCACTTTTTATCTTGCTAGAAAAGAAGGATGCCTGGGACATTGACCTGCACCGAGCTGTGGGACATCTCAGGAAATCTGCAGAGCCAGGAAGCACCTGCGGTGCTCTTCCCCTTCCCCTTGGCATCCACCTGTACTCCCTCACCTGCTGTTTCAGCTTGCTTCACTCTTGACAGCACAGGACACAATTGACTTTTCACATCTAATGTCCTTCCAGTGAATCTGAGAGAGAACTTCTTCACAGAATCACAGAATGGCTGAGGTTGAAGGGACCTCTGGAGATCACCTCGTCCAGCCCCTCTGCGTGAGCAGCACACCCAGAGCAGGGGGCACAGGACCGCGTCCAGGCGGGGTGTGAATGGCTCCAGGGAAGGAGACTCCACAGCCTCTCTGGGCAGCCTGGGCCGCTGCTCTGGCACCCGCACAGCAAAGGAGTTTTTCCTCATATTCAGGTGGAATTTTCCTCTGTTCCAACTTGTGCCCGTTGCCCCTTGTCCTGCCATCGGGCACCACTGAAAAGAGTCCATTCCCATCCTCTTGACACCCACCCTTCAGATACTGATAAGCACTGATGAGATCCCCCCTCAGCCTTCTCTCCTCCAGGCTGAACAAACCCAGGTCTCTCAGCCTTTCCTCATCAGGGAGATGCTCCAGTCCCCTGAGCATCCTTGTGGCTCTCTGCTGGACTTGCTCCAGCAGCTCCCTGTCCTTCTTGAACTGGGGGGCCCAGAACTGGACACAGCACTCCAGCTGTGGCCTCCCCAGGGCAGAGTAGAGGGGCAGAATGACCTCCCTTGACCTGCTGCCCACACTCCTTTTCATGCAGCCCAGGATACCATTGGCCTTCTTAGCCACAAGGGCACAGTGCTGGCTCAGGGTCACTTGCTGTCCACCAACACTCCAAGGTCCTTCTCAGCAGAGCCGCTTTCCAGCAGGTCAGCCCCCAGCCTGTACTGGTGCCTGGGGTTGTTCCTCCTCAGGGGCAGGACCTTGCACTTGCTCTTGTTGAAGCCCATGAGGTTCCCCTTGGCCCAGCTCTCCAGCCTGTCCAGGTCTCGCTGGATGGCAGCACAGCCTTCTGGCGTATCGCTATTCCTCCCAGCTTGGTGTCATCAGCAAACTTGCTGAGCTTACACTCCATCCCTTCATCCAGGTCATTGATGAATATATTGAATAAGACATGTTTTTTCTTACAACACTACTAGCTAAGTTGATTTTTTAAAATAAACCCTTATATATGAACATCCTTCAAGGATCTTTGAACCTTATGTGATGAGTTTGTTCCTATGTAACAACATAAGAGCAAGTAATTTTCATGTTGTAGAGTAATGGCCACAGCTTCTTTTTCCAAGTATTTCCAGAAACTTTAGAACAGGGGCTTTAATGACAGAGGGAAGGAAGGAAAAAAACCTTAATTTCACGTGAAAGCCCTGGTCTTGCTGAGAAACTGCATCCATTCGGTGTGGCAGTATGGAAGCTGTGTCTTGGAGAATAAAGCTTGTCCTGTCCACTGAACAGGGCAAATGCTTTCCGACTCAGTGATTACTTAGCACAGCAGGTATTGTTGCTGAATAACACTGCAGTTTGAACTAATCGTTTCAACCAAAGTTGCAGACTCAGTCTTTAATGCCACTGTGTAGTTAATTATCTCCACTTTATCCACAATGGCATAAGAAATGCAACAGAGACACCTTTAACTGAAGCCACAGAGGGGCTAATGGAGAGGGGACTATTATTCTTTCATAAAGAGTAATAAAGCCATTGCTAGTCTCTGTAGGAAATTTATTTCCACTAAAAAGGCAGACTGAGGAACAAGAGTAGATATTAAAAAAGTTTAAAACAGCTATTTTCTGGAAAATATACATTAAACAGAACAGACTATACTTTTCTCATCTAAGAAATGTAATCAGGCATTTATCACAAACAACACATTGGAAAAAAAACCCACAGAATTTTCCAAAGCATATTCACTAAAATGCACTAAATTCACTAAAAAATGCAAAATGGTAGTATGGTGTGTTGTGATTGAGGTCAGAGGTCAAACAACTTTTTCAGTAATAATGCTTAGAATATCAAGAAATATCAAGAGTAACGAACATGAGCTGCTTCACTGATGAACAGGAATAATAATGTGAAGAAGCCCTAAGAAGCAGTGTACCTGATCACATCAGTGTGCTGTGATTGACCCCAGAGAGGCTGCTTTTTTTTTTTTTTTTTTTTTTTTTTTTTTAAATGGGAGCAATGGACTCTCAGATCATGCTCAATATTGAAGTCTGGGAAAAAATAAAACTTTAAACTCTTTGAATATTTACTTTTGTACAGGAAAGATGTTCAGTTTGAATGGCCTAGATTAGAGTATTAAGCACATGAAAATTGTGAGTATATGAGAAAACAGCAGAGTAATGGATTTGCCAGGAAATATTTCTGCATTGATTGCAGCAGTATTACTAATCCTGAATCAACCTAAATGTACAGAACTGAGTAAGTATTAGAGCTGTCCAATAAGATTTGATGAATGCACTATTCCATTAATTTTACCTTTTTTGTTGAATAAATTATTTGGCAAATAATGGTAAAATTCATGAAATAAATTATTTGATGAATATATTTTTTTAAGTAATCGACTAGCTCTAATGAATATGCAGGCAGTTCCTTAATGAAAAGCATTACTCTACTGTTAGCCTGCTTTCATCACTCATATGTCACTTTTTTGTATTTTGCAACTGCAATCTGTATATTTTATTCATTTACCCATTCATTTATACATGGGAAGTTCAAAACAGTATGGTTAATCAATCACTGCAATTCTTAGAATATTCTTGCTTTACAGTTGATTATTCATTACATTTATTACATACAGGAATGCTTAATGAAAAGAACTTGGCTTTTCTGAGGACACCTCTCGCAAGAACTATTCTTGGCTTGTATGTTCCAAGTCAAATTTACAAGAATGCTCTGAAAGTTGCAGGGTCCATTTTATAAGTCATTTTTGTAGTTGAAACAATTGGTAATTGTAGTGTTTGCAAGAAACTGGAGCTTGAAGCCAAGCCAGACACCTTCAAGGTCCCTGAAAACACACATTAGAGGAGTAAAACAAGGAAGAACATACAGGAGCCACCTCCTCACTGCACAGCGCTAGGATGTTTGGATAAAAGCCACAGAGAGGATTATTTGGATGGTGTTCAATTTTGGAGATGTTCCAACCTCAAAGAGCAAGTATGTATTTTGTTATTACAGAGGTGATCTCAATAAATGATACTGATAGATTTATACTGTTAAACAGCAAATTGCACCTGTTAATGTTGCATGTCACACTTCTGAGTCCTGGTTCCTCACAGAGGTATGCCAATTTATTGTGGCAGTGCCAGTGGGCACAACAGTCAAGCCTGCATGACTCTGTCAATACTGCAAAGGTGCAAATCATGTTGTCATGGATGACTTTGAACTTGCTCTATGAAGCTCAGCTGAGCAGATTTAATGGGAGAAGGTTGTAGGAGAGAGGTATATTAGAAGGGTTGCCTATAGCTGCACTTGGAGTAACAGTGATTGTCTTCTAAATTTTCCTTTTAATGGCTGGTAGACTTTCATAAGTACAGTGTTAATAGTCTTTGCCCAACCCTTCCAAATCAAGTAATTTCCTCTGCCAGCTGGACAACTAATATATAGCTGTACCTCATAATAGGTACAAGTGGAGGGACTTATCCTGTGTCCACAGGAGTTTAAAAGATGAAGTTTCCACAAATGTCAGTGATGCAGAATAAAGCCCTTACACAGGTCTGTTCCCACTCAACACAGAACGAGCTGTCATGCCAGAGGTGGGGAAAGCCATGTAGAAGTCCTCCAAAATGGGAATGAGTTTGTTCTTGGCTGACATTATATGCTTATCAAAACTACAGCCGCATTACCCTGCAGACAAAAGGTTATTTCCATTCTACACACTTCATATTACAGTGAGATTATTATTGTAAGAGTGTATTACAAAAGAAAAGAAAATGTTCTAGGGATTTTTTTTTTTCATTTTCATACCTTTTATCTCTGGAGCTTATATTTGTATTTGCCTCAGTCAGGCATGGGTTGTGGTATGTGTGAACATTTGTCCCTTAAAGCTTGTGATAAACTCACTTTTCTATTAAAAAGTTTAAATACTTGTTATAAATAATTTCTCCATATTTGTATGCTTTGATCTAATCTATTGCATAGTTTTAGCTAAAATGGTTGTGGTTCTAAAGATTACAAGTATTAGGAGGAAGAAATAAGTTGTAGAAATTATCTTCAGTTTGCAGCTTGCTTTACAAAGGTTTAAAATGCCCTTTCTTTCCCAACTCCATCTAAAGAGCTTCTGACCCACTCCTTTTCATGTACAATCACCAGAAATAATAATAGTAATAATAACAATTGTTATTATTATTTTTTAGATGGGATCAATAAGGCCATTGCTTTACACTTAAGAATTCTAATAGAGCCTTAATATTAATAAGCAAGCAACTTCGGAATTAGTATTACTGCTTAGGCATTCAGAGAACTTAGTTTGTACTCTTGATAAACACATGAGCTCCCCGTGTTTCACTGTTACTGCAGATTTAAAGCCCAAGGATGTGTTTGAAAAAACATGCAGAAAATCCATTGGTACAGAACTGGTTCTGTTCTTCATCATTTACATGCTGTCTCAAAGGCATATTACATTAAAATCCAAACTACAAATCTTCTGGGCCCCCATTCACAGAAACTGAAAGCACCATTTGGGTACCTGGGCATTTGTGCTGACAATGAGGGTAATGTTTTTGTGCAAGAATCAGATTTGCGGTGAGCAGCTCTCCAGAGGCTTGGTAACCAGACTCTCCAGGCTATCTTGGAAAACCTGCAAACTCAATGCTATTAGTAGACAAAACTCAAGATTAAAAGTAAGCTTGAAGCTGCCAGATTTTGCTGCTTTCTATATGAAGGTTGTGGTGCTCTAGCTGGTTATCCCAGAACAAAAATAACATTTCCTTTTCAGAGTCCTTAATTAGTAATTATTTTTTTTTTTAATTAGCTGTGGGCAGAATGGGAATCTTGGAAAGAGATCAGATCCTGTAATTAAAATGACTTTCTGAATGCCACCACATTGGAAAGAGTTTAATCTTTGTTATGGTGGTACCCATGCAGAATGCTGAATGGGAAGACTAGATAATGGAAACAGAACTACCACCACCAACGTGCCTTCCTCAGAACAGACATAACACCAACTTTGTTGTCTAGAGTCAATACCTATTTTCATAAAGTTTTCCATATTTTTCTTAGTCAATAACCTGAATAGGGCACAAGCAACTTAGCTAGCTCCCTGCACTCTTTGAAAACATCCCTTTTGCTGTTCAGGCTTCAATTTACTATCACCGCATCAAAACAAGCTGTCCAAACGCTCAAAAAAATTAACACAGCAGATGAAGCAACTTGCTGAAAGTGGGTTGCCTTTCCTCCCTGGTCTAGTAAAGCATGATTACAAAGAGACAATTATAAAGGTATGTGAATATTATGAAAACAATTTTTCACAAAATACTTCCATAACACAAGCAAAAACAGTAAAACAACCGCAGGGCTTGTTGCTGTCCAGCTACAGCTCCTTGTGTGGCTTCACTTAGGCAAAGGAGTGGGAGAAAAAAGAAGCTATCTGGTTGTTATCCTCATCCATAGCACTGCATTGGTACATAGGGCCCGTATCAACTTCTACTCGTTTTTCTTGTAATTTGCAGGGATTGCTGGAAGATCTGGAGTGCTCAAAGAACATCTACAAGCCTCAGAGCCCAGCTTGCAGGATTTGCCTCTGTGGCCAGCTAGACTGATATCAAAGCCAATGAAGACCTGCTCTGCCTCTGTACTTTGTACCTAAATTCCTGCATCAGGCACAGCTCAGCTGGAGCTGAAAACAAGGTTACATATGCATAAACTTTGGGCATTTTGTATATTTTGATAATGTAGTTTTCATGTACTAACAGCGCAGTGATACGTCACTGCCCATAAATCTTAACCTGAAGGCAGATAAGGAACAGGAATGGGGCCTACAACATAAAAAGCCTAACCCTGCTGTCCTCATAGAAGAGAGAGATAAGGTCTAAAGAGGATATAAGAAGTTGTCGACTTAAACATAAGAATTGTAAGAATTTCCTAGTAAAGGATGGTCTCTCCCCATGATTTTGTTTTACCGTAGTAACCTGTCAGCTGTCAGGGCCATCTGACCCTGGAAGCACTGAGCCAGGGGAGGTTAGGGTGCCTTGCCTCTCTCAAAGTCTACTGTGCTCACCAGGAGGGTGAGATGGGGAGGCATCATCCTGCAGTTGCATCTGGCATGTTGCTCCCAGCCTATTCCCAATCTACAGTAGGAATGTGACCAGAATTATACCTGATGCTTTATTCAGCTTTGAAGTGGCTAATGCAATGAAATAAAACTCTTTTACTACCGTCTTGTGTGTGTTAGGCCCTGCCACTTCTTCCTTTTCACAAATCCTCACATTTATCACCAAATAGCTTAAAAAGCAAAGAAGGGTTGTAACTGACTTGACCATAGGTGTCACGAGGCCTCACCATTGTACCTTCTTCTGTTAGCTCCAGCTATTCCCAGATCACTGTCAACCCAGTCATACACAATAATGCCCCATTACAGTTGGAATGGTTTGTTAAACTTTATAGCACTTACAAATGCTCCTGAAGCACCAAAAATGTCTCGATTCAGAATTGAACATATAATACCTGCCAAATTTGCAGGTTTGAAACCACTTCCAATAAGAATTAAAAAGGCCCTCTTCACAGCTGAAATAGGGCTATCAATACTTGACTTGTCTGCCCATGTGAAATAGCGGGTTCTTTTCTCTGACGTCGCAATTTAGTTTAAAATAGCTTTGATGATGACAGGGTACACGCGAGTGATAAAACCATAAAGATGACAGTCTAATCTTACAAAGATGACCGATCACTGATAAGAGATTAAGTCACACAATATTTGAAAAACCAGATTATCTGTCTGCTAGGATAGTGTCTGTGTACACCTCCTGCTGAGCCATGCTGAGATGCCAACGACATACAAAGATGCTACTTCTTAAAGACCAGAAATGCTTCACAGAATTTCTCAAACCATTGGATTAAAAGAAAGTAAGTAAGAAAAAAGCTCTGATCTTATATTGAGCTTTTTTTTTTTGTCAAACATTCATTTTTCAGGCTAGTAAAGTATTTAAATGTACAGCATATAAATAATTTAGAGACACTATAAAAAGGTCTAAATTAGCCAGTTCTGCCCTATAATTAGCGCTCACAGCTATGCTGGCAATGGGTGGGTGATTATTAAACACCTTTTATTATCAGTTTTATGTACTACAATAAAAAAAATGAAAATTATACTTACAAGAATTATTAGACATGCTGGTCCTATAAAACTCCATATAAAGTTATTCTTTGTGCTGAGCCAACATCTGAAAAGTAAAGAGTAGAAAATGCCTTGAAATATGCTATTGTGACTATTTCATCCTTATCTATGTTGATTTGGACACAGAAACAGCAACTTACACTTCTGTGGTGCCATAGTACTTGTATCCCAGTGCGGCAGAGATTCCAACGACAACAGCTGGACTGACGTAGCCAAAGACATAGAAATTCTTGTGCAAGAAACCCTTGTTGTAGATGACTCCCACAACTATAAGGTAGAGGTGAATACCTTCAATGCACATCCATGCAAAAGCAGCTAGAAGGAAATAATGGAGTAATCCAGCAGTAATTGAACAGAAGAGCTAGAAATTCAATCAGAGAAAGAAAAAGTCATAATTCTATTAATACATCTCTGTTAATACAACAGCATATGCACAGCAACCTAGTGACTCTAAAGTGGTGGTTCAGCAGCCCAGATGTAATACTGATTGACAAGAACTGGCCTACACCCAGGAGCAGACTTGTTCATTAATGTTTTCTGTAGCAGCTGGTAAAATAGAGACTACACTCAACTTTAAAA
>VZTV01036168.1:0-12025 GCA_013400875.1 Anhinga rufa
AAAAACAAACCACCACCACCACCACCATGGTTAAAAAAAAGATAAAGGAAAAACAAATTTGGAATACTAGCACACCTGTGACAGGAGTGAACATTTGTTTAGCTACAGCTCCCTGAAAAAGCTTCTCAAGGAAGCCTACAGACAACTGCGCATGTCTTTTATGGACAACAACATAATCCAAGAGAATGTACATGTAACGCCCAGAACGAATGAATCCTTGATACACGGTTTACATACAAGGGGGTCCAAATTCCTTTTTTGCAGCTTGAACTGGAGATATATCTGAAACACTACCATTCTGTTGAGAAGAGGAAGACTGCTCGGGAAGCTGAGTAGGTCGCGCACGGGCAGAACCAACCACTGCAAAGGAAAAGCACAAAGCTCATCTGGACATGAAACAGTAACATTTCTACCCCATTCTGAAATGCTTCATTATGACAAGATAAAATAAGGTCCCCTTCCAGACACAACAATTTACTGGGGGTAAGGGGGAGCCATACACATGGAAAGTCTATTAATAAAGACATTTGGTATGCAGCCTTTTTTCCCCTAGTATTACATACATCAACACAACATAATTATTAAGTACCAGTGCTACATGTGCATGTTTTTAAATACTCTACTACAGAATTAGTACACCTTATTATGTGCAAAGAATGAAGCATGTACTTAGAGATATGCAGTCCTGACGCTTAAAGTGTTGAAATTTTATTTATGTTGTGATTATACCCAAAAAACAAGTAAGAAAAGAAGCACTAATGTTTCATATTCTCTAGATGTTACAAAATGGTCCCACCCCATTGAGCCTACAATCTCTGGAGGAGCACACGGGTACAAATGAAAGGCAGCAAAGTGCAGCTCAACCTGTGAGTGAAAGAAACAAACCTTTTTGACACTATACTGAAAAAGTGATACAGATACAATCAATATGTCTAAACTTATGCATTGATTCTCTGTGTGCCAAGGATGCCAATTTCTGAAGATGCAGTGATGTCTGTTTCCAGTGAATGCAGTAGTATTGAGCATGCAAGCCTCTTTGGTAGAGCTGAATGATTTAAATTGTTTTTTAAAGAGTTCCTTCAAGCACCTCTGCTTCAGCTGGCCCATTTCCTGCACATGTTCCTAACAGAGTCTGCCAGAAGATTATGAAAGTGAAGTTATCAGCTTTGATTAGCAGCCTAGAGATGACATGCCAAACAAAGGCCAGCTCACTGTGCAACATGAAGACAACTATGGAGACAGGTATCGACTGGGACAGACAAGACAAATGCCCAGATCTTTCCAAATATGATAGGAGATCTAGTTTATAGCACAAATTGACTACACTAGACAAAAGAGTGTGCTGAGAAAAGCTTAATTACAAGGCCAACATCAAATACTTAAGCCGACTGTGAGTAGTAAGATGCATAGGACACATTAAAATACAAGTTACAGGGTTATTCCATACCAAACAGACCATTTACTACAAACAACAATATGTATGGAGGTGAGGAGAGCCCATCAATAAAATGTCTCAAATCTAAACCACAGTAGTTTGAAAAAAATTATCCCCTCCTCATGAGAGTTCTGATTTGTTTAACACCCCCAGAGGCAAATGGCTGAAGGGAGGAAATGGTTCCAGTTGTCCACCAGAAGAGTCTGAACACTTGCAAAGATATGCAAGCCCACTTGTTTTTCAAGTTTAAACAGATGGACTGGAATCCAGTCTGAATTAATGACAGTAGATTAGCATTTGGAAGAAGAATCATCACCATCATCAGTACACGTTAGTTAAGTTTAATGCAGGAGAGAAAATGAAAACAATAAGCAGTAACTATTCCTTCTCATGTTATAGATGCGTTACATCTGTATTCATCCAATACATACCTTTTACCTATCTTCTTGTGGTATTTCAGCATTTTTTGTTATTTTTTGCTATTAACTGTAGAGTGAGCAATAACCCATAGGGCTTAAGTACTCTTTGAATGACTGTTTACACACAGACTATTACAAAACTAAGCTAAAAATTTGAAAGTGTAAGAATTTTAAGTGTACTACTTAGAGTATACTGAATTTAATAATAATTTAACTCAATTAAGCTGAAGCAAGTTGAGGATGCTTTAGCTTGGAAAAGTCCACACAGGATTTAATGTAGCATAATTAACTAACTTCAAATTTTTGCACCTTCAGTTCATTCAGCTTAACTTTCCTAATGCCATATTGCTTAAACTTGCATGTAAATACTATTTGTACAGTATGAATTCCTAAATATACATAGGAATAATTCTAGGAATGATGTACCATGTCTTTGACATGTCACATGCAGAACTATTAAGGAATGTTAGATAAGCACGAGGCTAAAATGTTCCTGTATCTTTTACTTCCTTGAAATGGAAAGGGATAACACTTACCTCGGTTATCTCTGGCAGGGGTGTCATTCTTAACAGCTGCCACAGTTCGTCGACTCTACAAAGAAAGGAACCTGTTATTCTCCCACCTTATTATTGAAAATATAAACTGGAGCCCCACCTCTGCTTCTTTGCAGTAAATGAAAATAACATGACGTGAGCAATAGACTTGATTGCTGCCAAATCCCTCCCTGAAGACCCTAAAGTGAAGACTGCTTGAACTACATGTACTGTTTCAAAAGAACCTCCAAAACATTTTCTGTATTTTTCCTTGAGATACATATATTTATATAAATTTTAGTCCCCAGCTCCCCCTTTGCCAAACCTCTTCTTAGAAAATTTTTAGAAACCTCTATTCATCATAGGAAAAAGAAAGGAACACGGTTATCAAGTACCTCCACAGACACAAAGGTTTAAGTTAAAAATTCAAACATAACAACATGTATAGGAGTACTGTAAGTTTAACATGAACATGTTGCATAGGTATTACCAACCTTCACGATTTTGTTTACTTTGGCTGATGGAGTAGGTGGTGGTGGTGTCTCTGGACTCGGTTCAATATCTTCATCAGGAGCAAGATCTGGATTAAGTGAAAATATGCTCTCCAAGTCAATCTGTGTAAAAGAATATAAAACGCTTTTTGAGTCTTAGAACAATATTCACCCCCTCCATTTCTCCTGTTACATTTGAGAATGAACAATTAATGTATTTAGTGGTTTTACCCCACAATTGGTTAACTCTGTAACCTGAATTATCTTATTTTATGTTCACTAAAAACATCATAAGCTTTAGTCTTATTAGTCAAAAACTCACCCTTCAGAAAAGGGAAGAACTAAAAATGACCAATAGATTCATAATTTTGTGAAGTGATTAGATTAGAACAAAAGTACCCAGTATTACTGTGGTAATTTGACAATTACTGCAGAATATGAAAGACATTCTGTAACATAAAAAGAAGATCTCAGTTATTTGAAATTTCCCAGACAGTGCAAAAGAAACAAATGAATTACAACCACCCAAAAATAAATGCACAGCTGAACTCATGTTGAAATTATCATGCCATTTTTTTCTTGCCAGTGTTCCTCATTCAAAATGCCGTAAAATATAAGCTGGGGAGGGGCACAATCCTAAAAATAGCTGGCTTCAGATCTATTGAAACTTGGTTTCCTAAAAGTCTTAAATAGTTTTGGTTTCTATAGATTTCCATTTCCCCTGACTGGACCTTTCAAAGACCTCACTACTGTATGGATTCTGTGTGTTCAGAGGGATGAACTCAGCTGATGAGATCACCAGGACACACTCAGGTTTTTTTTTTCTTTTTCCTGTGTCTTCACAAAACCAGTGAAGTGTAATTATTTCTGAGATGTTTCTCCAAATCTCAGCTGAAACCGGCCAACATGATACAAGATTTATAGGAAGAGGGGATAGCGAAGCATTGCAAAGACAGTTTCTCAAGGAAAGCAAGGCTGGAAAATTATTGTCAAAAATAAATAAACAAGCAATCAAACTAGTAGTTCAACTCCTCAATAATACAAACACAAAAATATTTCTAATCTATCTCTCCCACTAGTTTCCTGTCTGAACTGCAAGTTATTCTCCTTCTCAAAAATTTATTTTTTCTAATTGTAAAAGAAAGATAACAAGGTCAGCCGTAGTAACCTGGTTCAAAACCAACAGATGAAAAGAACTATTTCAAAGCTATGACACAGAGCTCAGGAACTCAAACTTAATACAACTGACACCAGCATTTGCCCCAGAGCTCCCATGCAAAATAGTCTGTAACCAGAGAATCATCAAGTAAATTAAGATTTATATTTCCTCTTTGTTTCTAGTGTGGATTCCAAAGTAATATTCATGCAGATGTCACATTTTTTAAAAAATAAAAGTTCTAAAATAATTTAGTTTACCTCTTTGCCTTTAGTATCTCCATTTTCAATCCATTCAACAGTTACGCTTTCATTATCTTCATTTAGGGATGTTACCATAGCTTGGTGAATTCGGCCTAGAAAGCAAACACATATGATCATTTATTAACAGGTGTAAAAATCTTCCAGAAGTTATTTTCATCCCTCACTGAGACATGCAGTGAGGCAGGAAGAAGAGGGTGAAAAAATAAGGTGATAAATAGAAGATGATTCCTGACCACACACTGTGAAGTGGCTCAGACCTGATTCACCAGCGGAGGCTCTAATGAGACAGTCAGCTTGCAAGTGAAAAACTCAGTGAACAGAAGACTAAGTGGTAAGTAAACAAAACACCATGTGAAAACCACACCTCTTAGACTCTCTCTTCTGAGAGAAGAAAACTGCAATACAACAAGTCTACCACAGGTAGCAAAGTCTCCTGAGGTGCGCTCCACACAGGCTTGTTTGTCCCCCTTCTAGGCTGATACAACATTACATGTTCCAACACAGGAGTGAAGCCTCCTGAAATTGTATTCTGATGTCCATTTCTTATGGGCATCCAATCAGTTGGTAATTCAACTAAAATTGAATTGCCTGCAACAATAAGACAAGCCCCCATTTTAAAAACAACTGCTAACACAGACCGCTGAGCTGGAGTTAAGGTGCTGTTGCTTTGACTTCTCCAGTGAAAGACCCAAAGCCAGCAGGCCCCCATAAAGTACAATAAAACCAATAAACTTTAAGTAGGAATAAGGATATTTCTTCTTAAATATGTAGTATACTGCAATTTTTTTATGTCCTATTTCCTACATGTTAGCAAGGAGCAACTGGAAGAACAGAGCAGCAATGCACTGACAAAAAAGGATCAAGACCCAGGTGTCACATTGATTTCACATCTGTGTTTTGCCCTAAGAGTAACAAGAATTGGGATTTCTAAAGAACATGTGTCCAATGCGACTGCTCCTCTAACACCCTCTTTTAACAAGCCATAGCACGAACAAGCAAATGCTCAATGCACCCACTCTGAGCCACTCCCCATGTGACCAAGGGCCATGTGCAGCTCCCAAAGCACCAGTGACTGTCCTGGAGCAGTCGGTGCATACACTGCTGCTGCCAGGCACCCGCTCAGGGGCGAAACACAGTGCAGTCCTTATACATCTGCTCTGGTCTGGGTCTCCTCCACCTTCCACCTTCTCTTCTCCTTTCCTAAAGCTCCCAACCCCCCAAATGAAGAAAAACCTTCACTGATATCCCAAATTATCTCACCTAACAGCACAAGTAACAAATGTATACTGTTAATATATCTTTTATTGCAAAGGCTGCCTAAACGTTCACACCTAGTTAAAATTAAGCAAGAAGAGAGGCTATGGGGAAGCATCATGGAAGGTAAGAGCAAATCTATGTACTCTATATGTAATGTGCAGAGGAAGAGACTAACTGAACTCAGGCAAAATGTAGCACTCAGGGGACTTGCAGAGCAGCTGGCACCCCTGGGCAGCACTGCTTTCACACCTATGGTGCTCACCTCACCAGCAACAGACAGTAAACATGCACTTAAAACCTCCACACTTGTGCTTGCCCAAAGCGTAAGATTCACTCCACCACTAAAGAAGGTTAAGCAGGTTTTTTACTTAAAAAATTAAAAAAAAAAAAAAGGCAAAAAAGCCTCCCCCTTTGCTTCACTTGGTTCCTTTCCTCTAGCATTCATTAGTTTTTATTTTCCTGACCTGTGTTTTGCCCAAACAAACACTTCCATTTGTGCTTCCTAAGCACTGTTCTCCCAGGCACCCCAGCTGCATGCTCTGCAGGGACAGTCTGGGCTGCGTCCCCCCACCCACGGACCACCACCGTGCCCTCCCCTCTGTGCAGAGGTGCTCCTCCATTTCCCCTCACCCAAGGGACATCGTGCAGGCCTGCATCCTACCCTCAGGACCCTGCCTGAGTTCTGCTGGTGGTTGGGCTGAAGGAGACTCACCAAGCACAACGTTTTCACACCTTATTTCCTTGGACAAGCATTTTTGTGCAAGTTTTCTTTGTGCAGGTCCTCAGCACACCTCTCCATTAATTTTTCTGCATTTAATAACCACCAGGGACTTCATTTTTGTGCAAGAACACCCTGTTCTAGAACTGTTTCAGTTAGGTATCTGGTCCATAAGCAAAGTAGCAACAGAAGCCACTGTCTTCCTGTAGCAATGCCACTTGATCACTTCTACAAAGAGCATGGTGGGATGCAAGGACACAAAAACTGTGGGAACTGGAAGACTCCTCCAGCTTACATTGGTATAATCTTCTGCTACTGTTTTAAGGCTTGGCCCAGCTGCCAATCCAGAATCAAGAGAAAAATGATATATGAAAAATGTAAGTTTAGCAAAACATAGTCTATAAAATATTATAATAATTTTTAGTATGTTACCAAATTTTATAAATTTTGAAGAAAAGCACTATTCACAGCTGAAACCTGTGACACTGTATTAGTCACTGAACCATATGTCCTCTTACCTGCTCCTGTGCTCTATTACTTTTGACAGAAAATGAGTAATAATTAAAAAAGATTTAATCTTTGCCTTAACAAGTGAAAAGAAATCAAAGCAGGCTGATGAATGAATAGAAAATACCGAATGCTCTCACAAATACAGTAAGCCAGCATGCCATACAAAAGAATCACAATAAATCTTCCATGTCTGTGCCAGACTTCAGCCATTCCCTGGCCACGAAAATCAGGACTGAATTAAAAAAAAAGCCACTTGTAAAAACAAAAGTTATGTCCATCTTCCAAATATTCTCAGCCTAAATAGAAAATGTATACTATAATGTTTAAACTGGCAATGTACCCATACAATTTGTTCCTAAAAATTCTTTGTGTTACTAAGAGTTTACATGTTATTGAACTGCCAGAAAGCACATTTACATCTTTACAATTGCCTCTTGCTCTCCGCAAACAGTATTCCATTATATTTTTTTCTAGTACACAGCTGAATACAGCAGCTGTGAAATTCAGGAATGCCAGCAACCAATTAGGCTGGCATAAACCTCGTCTAGCATATAAAGCAAGACCAAGCTGCGAATTCTAAAGCATGAGAGCCAAATCAATCTGCAGAGGGTGGTTGAAGGCAACATCTCTGATTTCTGGTGCATTTTCTAGAGTTGGTATCAAAATGTGAAATGTAAACATCTCCATGTAAACATGAACATGCATTATGACAAACTGAAAAAGGCACGAGTGATTTGAGACCATCTCCACACACACCTCAAAAACTAAAGAGGAAAGTAGAGCCATACTGCTGATACGCTGACTCTTCCCTCGGCCTTTCTTTAATTTCTAGTGCCTCTCCTCACATAATTAGAATTCACATCACAGGCAAAACTTTTTCTGGGAAGTGGTTCCATTGCTATAGGGCTCAAAACTAATGGAGAAGTTATCTGAAAAGGCTATTATTTGTATAAATATGTTCTGTCATACAGCATGTGGTATCTGGCTTATTTCCTACTTACTAGAGCATGAAGAATATATTGCTGGAAATACAGCAGTAAGACAATGTATGTCAAGCCAACACTTTACAACCGCCTTAAACACGTTACAATATTCTCACCCTAATCAATACAAGTGAAGAACATCAACTCTCCATTCCCCCTCTTCCTAGTCATCTGATGAACATTTGACAAACAAAAGAAAGCAAGCATAAACAGCTGCAGAAATATCAGATTAATCCCCTCTATTTTAAGAGTCCATAGGGCAGCTATTGGTGCAGAAAACAGTTTAGGAAGCAGCAGCAAAAGCAAATAACCACGGCTAAATCAACCATTTTAACTAACCCTCAACGTAGGTAGCAGCGCCAACTGATCGCAAAGCTGTACTTCGATCCTTATAGCTAATCAAACTGAACATTTTCTACCTGCACAACTTCTCCAAACCACCACAATTTTGAAGCAGTGACCAATGACAGTACTAAAACCATGGCCTTTTCATCTTCCTAATACTTTTCAGAAACATGAGTTATCAGTGTTAAATATGGGTTGGTGTTTTCTAAATTACAGTCTGGGCTAAAGCATTGGCTGACATACAACTCAAACCTCTCTGCACTCTCCCAAATGACTCCAGAAATAAGGCTGGAAAAAGACCACAGCCTTCTCCACCCTTCCATATAACTGCAGTGCCCCCAGCCCAAAAGACACTGTACTCACACTTCTCATGCAAACATTTTGTGAAGTCTTAGAAATATCTTTCAGCTGTAATAATTAAAAAACTTACATAGAGGCTCTGAACCAGGCTATGGAGAAGAAAGGCTCATAATTTCCACTATGATGCTCTCATTCCTCCCCCAAAAACAGTAGCAGGACTCTGCCCAGGCAGCGTTATGTTACAACCATCATACAGTTGTTTAAGCCTTGAAATCTCAAACCCAGCCAATTTTTTTCAGCAGGACCAGGCTACAGCAACATTAACAGACCCAACATTCAGTAAAGGAAACTCACAGCTTATGTTACATCCTCCAAACTTGCCACTTCTTTTAGGAGCACAAATGTGTTACACTGGCTCAGGCAGAGGTCCATCAGCAGAGCGCTTAGCTTTTCTAAGTGCATCAGCAGTAGATGTTTCATAGATGAATGCAAAAATATACTACAGTTTAACATCTGCTACAAAGCCTTGCTGAGGATGACCGCTGCAACAAAAGTCACCCATCCCTTAAAGGATTTTAACAGGCATTTGTGAAATAGCCATTATTTTCCTACTCACATTCATGTGGGACTAACATGAATGTATCTCATCTCGAGACACCTGAACGTGATTGACCTTCACCCTCTGCCAGGTCATACTCAATTAAAATTGCAAAAAGTACAATTTTCTTCACTCTCTTTAAAAAATAACACAAGCCCTAAGTTACGTATACAAAAAAATCATGTTTAGGAGAAACATGTGGCTGCAAATCCAGAAGCAGGATTTACCAGAAATTACCATGGTCCAGAAAATTGTCTCCTGTGCTATGGGCTACAATCCTGGTAGAAGGGCTTACCTGCTCTCACAGTGCTCAGGGACATGAAAAATAATTCTCTACTCACCAAACAATGCCTATACCAAACTTCAGGTAAACAATCCCAAGGAAAAAGAGAATTCCAGGCTTGGTGTCTCCAGTAATGTCAACTGTGGCAATGTTCCTATTCAGGCAATCAGCACTTGTCATGGTCCTCCCTGAGCTACAGACAGTCCTGCTGCTAATCCCCCAAGGAAAAACTGGCAGTTACTAGTGACAGATGTTTCTTTCTCCACAACTCTAAACATGCTTGATTTAATTTTGTTTCAAAGGTTCATTTATCCACAAACAAGTAGCCTTTTATTTTCTTTATATCTACCACAGTTACTCTTTAGCTTTGTTTTACTTTATCATATAGATTTATTTTGGTTTTGCCAGTCTTCCTTATAGTCTTGTCTGTTCACTTATAGTGTTATCACACTGTCAAATGGGTCACTAAATATACACAGTATCTGCCATATTTCTAAAGCATGTTCTTAAATATTAAAAAAGCCATAATTTTAATGAAAGATATATTTTAATATTTATTTTTGTGAATGATCCCTAGCTACCAGCTCATTTGTTTTATTCTCTAAATTGTCACAGCAATACCCAAGTCCTTCAAATAACAAGCATGTTATGATGACATTTTATGATCTCTGTAAACCTCTACAACATAACAGACGGGGATTTTGCGAACAGAAACTAACATTACCCAAATCAAGTTCCCCATATCTGCCTGTATATTTCAGCTTTGAATTAAAATCCAACTTAATCTGCTCTTACCTCCATCTAGAAAGCTACCAAACTCAGAAAAATTCCCATCTAAGATATGTATCTAATTTCTGTGCAAAAACCAATCAAACTTAGTGCTTTAGAAAAACAAAGTTCACAGATCTTACTGACAGTCCACTAATAAATGAGGAGGGGGAAAAAAACCAACACACAGACATGCCACTGAACTGTGTATAATATTTAGCTTCAAAATACAAACAGCACATTTAATGTCCCTCATACAGCAAATAGGACACAAGTGACTTTTTGGTGGTTCCCCTTGCATTCAACACCAACAGGCCCCTCCAGCCCAAACCACTAAATTATAATTCGCAGTGCTCAGTCTAGCTGAACTTGTTAGCTGTCCACACTGATGCACCTTCTCTAAAGCAATTACCTAGAGCTGCATCCCAGCGCTGCTGTCACGGTTTCTGCTTCTCTAATAATTGTCAAATTTCCAATCTTTTCACATTGTGATTCATTGAGTTTTTCTGCTGACCTTTAATTTTGCTAGCTGATCTCTAAAATTTCCCTTTAAATTCAAAACAAGTTTCCTGTGGTTTCCCCAGTTAGAGGAACACTTTTTTTTTACTTCCCTTCAAGGTAGGTCGAGTTTCTTTTGGGGGTGGGGAGCCAATACCCTTTTAAGCACATTTCAAAGGGCATTATTTCACATTACTGAGCTCCTCCTAAAACATCTTCCCTTTACTTGCTTTCAGAAGCTTCAATTGCTAGTGAAATCAATGGAAGTCACCCCACTGGCTTCACAAAAGGTTGTCAGGAATGTCTCACCACCGTAGCATTCAGAGGCTACAGCTACCTATTGCCTCTGTAGATGTCAATGTCAGAGCAAGAGAAGAGACTTGTTTCTAAAGCAGCTCTTTTCATAAAGAAGTAACACATCACAATGGCCAACATATGCACTGATATTTAGATATTTATCAGCAAGACATCTCAGCTGTACCATGCCAGTCATCCTACCATTTCTAGAAGTGGGTAAGTTCTCCATACATAACTTGGCCACAGAAAAAGCTATTTGGAAGGAAGCACCAGTCCAATCATATCTAATACATACTACCATAAACCCCCTAGAAACCCTTTAATAAACTGAACGGATTTCACCCTTACGTTATTAAGTGGTCTGCCTCTGCTTTCCCCCCCAGAAAGCTGCACTAGTACCTCACTGTCAACATATACTAACTTTTCTTACAGATTACATGTATTCACAGTCATTTAGGTGTATAAACACACCTGTACAAGAACAGTGAGCCTACCTCTACCTGTCTCATTCTTTTAGGAGTATCTCCAACACTGTCATCCAGGATGAGGTGCAATATTCCACAGCAGCTCCAGACTGCTTTTCACAGGAGCACTCACTGCCAAATAACAGTAATTCTGAAATTGCACCCACTTTTCTCCTTGTCAGTTCACCCTGGTAGTCCATACTTGTTTTGTGATTAACTAGAATATCAAGGCTTTCTCCTGTCATTTACAGTTTATGACCTCCTAATCTGTAGCAAAAGCACATTTACTTTGTGCCACGTTTTATCCCAGTTGTTTCATTCCATACTTCCTAATCTTCCTGCATGACATATATGTACCCAGAGATGATATTCTCACTTCAGCATAGTAATGAAGTTTCCCAACAATGTTACTTTCTGTGTTATGACCAGGAATGAATAACTGTAATGGATGGGAAAAAAACAGCCAGCCAGCCCCAAAACTAATCCCAGAAGGCACACCATTTGGGTAGGAATTATTAGGTACACTATCATCACCTGTGATGATACATTACTGTTCTTGTATTAAACTTTGTCTGAATCATTTTTCAGACTCCATGAAACATTTTACTGAAATTCAGAGAAACTTACGGCTGACTTTCCTAATGGGACGATACCAGTAATGCTGCACAAAGCCTCTCCCACACTGACACACAAGCTCAGGTCAGGTC
>VZTV01036174.1:2668-19566 GCA_013400875.1 Anhinga rufa
CTGTGATTCTGTAATGCTGTGACAAACACACCCACATTCATGAAAAATTTCCTCAAAATATTAGTGTCAGGGAATTTGCAGTTGGTTTTACTATCGTCAGTGCACAATTTATGACTTTCCTGCTCATTTAGCGAAGTATACTCGAGCAGATTCTGCAGTGTGTGCATTTTCCACCCAACGGCGGTGTCTCTAGATCAGGGGAAGTGGGAGGCTCTGACATACTTCCTCAAGTGATTCTGTCTGCCTCAAAACATCTTAAAAAACCTTTCCAAGTCTGACTAGAGGAGGAATCTCCTTATCTGGTGGCATCTTCTGATGCACGAGAGTGCAAAAATCCATTACAGACCTAAAGCTAAGGGTAATAATGAAAAAAAAAAGGAGAAACAGCACATGAGACAAGAGCTGGAAGGGCATCCTTTTTGGACAACAGGGTAAGTTCACAAACACCAGATATATGTCTTATAAATTAAGGATTAGTAGGCTCACAAAATGAAGACATTTGATAACACCCGATGCCAGCAACACACTCTATAAACTCGCGTACTTTTGGAGGTTCTGTTTTATCTCTCTGCACACATGACAACCAAGTGTTTCTTACCCCAGCCCAGGTATTCTCTCGCACTGTCCCGTCATTCCAGCTATTAAGTTTTTATGCATCATCATCACTCCTTTAGGTCTCCCAGTAGAGCCACTGGTGTACATTACTAAAGCCAAGTCTGTAGGAACAGGTCTGCTTGGCAGAATGCTTGCTACAAAATGCAGGAGAAAAATAATTATTAATTCCTCTCTACTTTCTAAATTGTTATTTCTGTAATTAATCAACATGAAAATGTCTTAATCAACGAGTCTGAAACAGGTGCTTCAGCAAAGGCAAGTACAATGTGCCGCTAAGTGGTCAGTGGTGGATGCAGAAGTCAGTGATGAAGAGAGTAGAGGACTGTTTTTAAGAGGAATTGAGGGAAGGCAGGTTTTGGAAGTAGATGCCCAAGTACTTGTCAATCTGGGTGATATTTTTGGCATTATGTCTTATAGCTGGCTGTAAGTTTCATTAAAAAAAAGCCTTCTGAAGACCAAGTAAACCTGTCAAGGGGAGAAATACCATACTGGAGAGAAACAACAGGATGAGGAAAAAACCCAAAACCCACCCCAAAAGGCTACAGGTCAGCTTTTCTGTCAATCACTCTTCCAAAGCCAAGGTTGTAGAGCTAAGACTACTTTTATTTATTTTTTTTTAATGCCTCTTCCTCAGCTAAGATGCTAGTTAGTGGAAAGCAGTAAGCTTACAATGCTTGGCTTTTGATTTTTGTTTTAATCCCTTGGCATTTATTCTTAGGATGAAAATTATTAGCTTCCATGGCTTTCACAGCTAGAGAGGCAGCAGAAGGATCTGCAAGGGAAGCAGGCTTTTTAGGAAAAAGAAAAAAAAACAGCAGACCACCACCCCTCAAGGTAAGTGCTGGTTTTCATCCGTACCTTAAGCTGATCAAAGATAGGCAGTTGTACTGAATGTGTGCTTCCCTGCAAAAACCACTTTGCCAGTTTAGCTCCTCTTTTTATTCAAGAGAGAGGAGATCTGGCTAAGCAGACTGCTGATTTAAGGAAGAGAGATGATCAAGGTTGGGTCTTCCTTCCTTCCTGCTTTAGCAGATATTTAGTCACTCCTGGCTGCCCAATGTAGCAAGGGATGTAATGGATATTCCTCTAGCCCAAGGTCCTTTTTAGATACAGATTAGCTAAGAAAAAAATGCATTTCCAAGTCATTAAGCAAAAAAAAAGCCTCAAGTGCTTTCTCCTCTTTTCTTAGGAAAAACAATGAAAATAAGGTGATGAATAAAAGGTAAGAGTAGCAGATTATGGAACATGGCACCAGATTCTATTTCACTTCCTAAAACAAAGGTGGAGTCTTAAAGTTAAATTATTCTGGTTATGGTTTAGAAGTTAAAAATAGATTTTTAACCTGAAATGCCAGACACTTGAACAAAGGTGCAGGACAATAAGTAGAGATCAAAAAGTTTTAAGTTTATTTAAAGCCAGAAGATGAACCAGCACTCTGCCACAGCCTGTGTGTTAGAGCCCTGCATGGGTGGTTTATTTCTGCTACGCATCCCTCTTAACCCAGGTCTGATTTCACCGTTACAGTTGCTGGATTAGTTCCCTGTGAAGTGGTTCACTTACAGTTTTCTGGTTTGGCTCCCAGCTCTTCTACTGCCTGCATACTATGAATCTCCACATTGTCAGGGTATTCCGATTTATTGATAGTCTTCTTGTCCACGTAAATGATATGTTTAAGACAGGAGACTTGTGGCAATGCAGTCTATGAAAAAGAAATGAAATTTTTAGTACCGTCTGCACTGTAAAATCGTTTTAGGGTTGCTTGTAAGCAGGTGAAGCTGGTACCAAATTACCTTAAGTTTGCTCTCAAGAAGTTCTACGCTAGTGACCAGATATGATGCTCCACACTCATTGAGACCATAGGTTACTCCCTCTTCACCCAGGGTGGCATACAACGTAACCACTGTTACAGTAAGGAGAGAATGTGAAAGAAATGTTAAGTTAAAGTAATACTAAATGCAAAAGCTCTTGCTTTAGCTCACTAGAAAGCATTTCAGGGGCATGAAATTAGAAAATTCCCCATTGAGCTAATTTGGAAACAGAACAGCTTTTAGTTTTTCCACATCAGAAATTTATGCCACAAGAGACCTCTGAAATGAGGAGGATGGTTGTACAGGAAGCGTTTCTTTACCAAGACGGTGGTCAAACACTGCAACAGGCTTCCTAGAGAGGTGCTCGATGCCCCAAGCCTGTCAGTGTTTAAGAGGCATTTGGACAATGTCCTTAATACCATGCTTTAACTTTATTCAGCCCTGAATTGGGTCAGGCAGTTGGACTAGATGGTCATTGTAGGTCCCCTCCAGCTGAACTAGCCTATTCTGTTCTATAGAAAAGGAGAAATCATTAAAAACAAAGAGATCCACCAATAATGCACTAAGCAATCCCACAGTAAGCCACTGAGACCATGTGTTCTGCCCCTGAGCCCTTTGCAACCAGAGCTCGGGGGGGGAGGCGACACTCCAGACATCGCAGGGTACCAGTCACGGCTTAAAGCTGTGCACTTCTACAAGCAGCTCTTTCAGCAGTGTCAGCTACTTTGCTTGCCTCCGTGAAATTATTGGTGGGGGCGAGGCAAAGAATCAGACTGGTTTTTATGTTGCTAGATTATTTTTAGCCCTGACTGGCTACAGCGATGCCATTAAGTACCTCAAAGGCACCAAGAACACCATCTCTTCCCATCATCTTTCTATTGAAAAAAATACCTTCCTTTAGTACTGTCTGCTATCTCAAACTCTAACCTCCACAGACCATTAAAGGAACTTAATATTCCTGTGAAATAGGGTTCATGTGGAAGGGACAAAAAGAGAGTAATGCTATACAGCTGATTCTCCCTGCCTCTTGAAGCATGAGGACCCAGACCGAATGAACCACCTTCTCCTCCCTCAATAGCTACGTCAGCTCTTCCAGCATTGCCCTTTAACAGCCTCTCTGCATACTCTACGGTACGACCTGCTCCTTGCACAGCCAGCTACTACTACTAATACTGGAAGAAAAAGAGGCAGCCCAGTGCAAGCAAAAACATAAGGTGGCAA
Organism: Anhinga rufa; assembly: GCA_013400875.1. Taxonomy (NCBI): domain Eukaryota; kingdom Metazoa; phylum Chordata; class Aves; order Suliformes; family Anhingidae; genus Anhinga; species Anhinga rufa. The sequence continues at coordinate 6,313 of VZTV01036174.1, forward strand.
CAAAAATAAGCTACGTGTCATAGTGTGTTGTGTGCAGACTGGGGATGTGAGTGCATAGTAACCTTTGCCACTTCACCGAGAAGTTTGTGTGCATTAAGTCAGATTAGAGATTTTGACAGCTAACTGTAATGAACTTGAGCAGCTTAATGTCACCAAAAAACCCGCCGCCCAGCATATGGTTTTAATTACCATTCTTTTCTCTTCTAATAACCATTTCATGCTTCAAATGCATAACCCAGGATACAGACAGAAAATACTATAAACACATTCCACATTTTTGGGGGAGAAACGCAACTACTGACATCTTTGGAGTATTTTAAAAAAATCTGAATAGCAACCGTACTGTTCTGTCATTCCAACAGCTAGAACGTTACTACAATAAAATCAGAAAACACAGTCTCATAAGCTGAGCAAGTTAATTTTAGGGATCTCTGCAATGCATAGAATAGGCTGGAAACTTGTAAGAATCTGACCATAGGCAGACTAAGTTTATGAAATTCTTATACCATCAGTGATAGGATTGGCAGATTCAAAACCCTTAACAGCCAAAGCAGTGCTGAGAAATGGTTCTAAAATACATTAGAAGTAAACAAGTTCAGCACTCACGAGGAAAGTTGTACTTGAAGCAGGTGAGAGCTGCAATGATCCATTCTGCTCGGGTCTCGCAGAATATGACAACAGTACTCTTTGGGGTTAGTCCCAGAGCAGTCAGCCCACTCCCCAGGCGATTCACCTTCTCATTTACTTCCTCATAGGATAGCCATCTGTAAGTTCCTAAAATTAACTGGTGATTTAAAAAAAAGAATTGTGATGACAAGAAGCTGCTGGTACAGCTCTACAAGCTTATGTGAGTTAGCGCATAACACCATAAGCGCACATGCTGCCATTCATTAAACAAAAAGAAAAATTGCTTTAATTTTTCTTGCATTAGAATAAATAGTGCATCCTGTACTACAAAATGGATGTTTTATATCATAAGATGATGATTAAGGAAAACCTCTAAGGAGACCTCCACTGTTGAGGGAAGATGCAAAGCAGCTCAAAACCAAATCAGAATTAGGTACAAAACATTAAGTTTTACCTTTTTGAACACTTTTCCATTTGGTTGCATTTCATTTTCTTCACTCAGTATCTCTCTGGTCCCAAGACAGTCCTTCTTCCCAAACTTTGCTAAAGCATGGTCAAACAGCTTGTCCAATGTGTCCGCTCCAGGAATGTTTATGTTTGCTAGTGAGTCAAGATGAGTGACAGAACGGTAGGGGCTTCCAGGTTTGTCCGAGATGGGTTTAGCTTTTAAACGTTTTGCCATAGCCTTTTTCTTCTTCGCATTGGTAAGAAAATACCATGGAATAAATACAAGCATACTGTAGACAGATATTAACAAGTACACAGGCAGCAAGAGAATGGCATGTACTTCTAGCCTAAGTTTCATTGCAGGTATTTAAAAAACAAAATCTCTTATTGTGTTCTGAAGCAGCCAAGAGCAAAGCAGCAGTGCTGTGTGGCGCAGGAGGAAGCAACAGTAAGTGAAGCTTAGGTAGTTCTGTTTCAGAGCAGCTGCTAAAACTTTAGTAACCTTTGAGAGCCAACAGTGGACACCTGTGGGTGAAGACCAGAGCCAAGCAGAGAGCAGGAAAAAAAAAGAAGAATTAAATTAGTAATATTACAGTCAGTCCATTAGTTCTAGTCCTTCTAAGAGTTCACTTCAAATGCATCAAGAACAAGGAGACTGAAGTAACTGATTTAAGAAGCATGTACACTGCACGATAGAGCAGCGTACTCTCTGAAGATGAAAGGATGAATCTTTTCCATACTTGTTTGTTGCATCCACAAATATTTACTTTTCAAAGACTTCTCCCCACTATCTCTGTTTGAATAGGTCAGGGCTGTTGAGATAAAGACTGTCCTTCGCATAATAATATTGTGTTTAAGCTACTTGAGTAATGCTACAATTGTGTAATTATGGGAAAGGTCAACAGTTGTTTTCCCCCTAAATATTTGTATTACACAGAAAAGATACAGTAGGTTTCTTTACTGCTTGGCAGAGTATTAGATCAACTTATATTCAGATTAAATTGTATCTTGACACAGAGTCCTCAAAAGTCTACACACTGTAATCTAAAAAACTATATAATATTCGAAAACTGCTTTATTAACTTCACCCCAGCAACTGTATTTTTTAATCCATTATTTCCAATTGTGAATGTCAGACTCTTGGAAAGGGATTACACAGATTTGCTTTCCCCTCCAAAAACTACTTCAACATATGCATTTCAGAACTCCAGGTATGGAAAATGGAATCCAATTTGACCAATTTAAAATAAAGCACAATTTGGCAAGATTTGGTCTGTGTGTCAAAAATCTTTCCTCATTAAGGAGAGCTGGGCCTGAATAAAGACTGAAAGCGAGCGCGAGAAAAACAAAAGCATCATAGCAAACCACCGTTGTGGCTAGCCCACTGGTCTGTAACTAGTCTGCACTGGCACGTAAAAGATATAGGTTCTTATCTTCATCTGGATGGCATGCAAATATAGCATGCAAACGCCTCACGAACAATGCACACAGCAGGAGAAATAAAAGGCAAAGGCAAAAGCACTAGCAAAACAGCAGTGCCTCCAACGCGTAGGGAGCGAGTAACACTGACTGGCTCATTGCAAAGCCCAGTCCTTCATGGACAGAGCCTCATAAACAGAACGAATGCGAACAGGGAAATTTTCAGGGCTCCATCAGGAATTAAAAGAATGTGGGCACACCTGAAAATGTACCGTCATTAGCATATTTGCCACCCTCAGGCGATGAGGGAGGCTACAATTAACATTTCAGGTTAAACAAGACAACTGCTACTAACAGCATAACAGAAATCTACTAATAGCTTGTTGGATTTTTTTTAATAAGAATGCCAACAGCTGCGGTTGTGTTGTGGCCAATATCAAGAGCATTTAATGTAATGTAAGATTAAGAGATCTGCAGGTACTTAAAACAACACGATCACCACATTCATTTTTTTAATTAAATCTATAGACTAAACTGACTATTGATTGATAGTATAACATACTAAACTAAGCTCAGACATGTTCAGAAAAAGTATTCTGCATATTTTTTTTTTATAAAAAGTGAATGCTACATTCTTTTCAAAACGTTCATGTTTTTCTGCTCTAGTTAACCTCATCATCACCAACTGCTCAGCAATCAAACCTCAGCAGAAGAGATGTCATTTTACTTCCCTAAGCTCCAGTTCTCTAAAATGAAGGTTTTACTGGTGTATATTACAAATCTTGTATGATATTTTCACCACAGTTAATTCAGTGCTCCAGAAGCAGCAGTTGAGCTTGCATTTAAAACAGAAGCCAGCCATAACGCTAAGGCTACAGTAAGAAAACTTCAGTGCATGCCCACGATTAGACACAATGCTGCGTGTTAAAATAAACCCGCTGGAGAACTCTCACTGCTCTTCACCTTCCAACAAAAAGCATACAACCAGACACAATGACTTGGATAAAAAGCAAACTCGTGGGACTAACGCAAACAATTTAATATAATGACAGTAGTATAGCTTTTATTCAGGCTGAGCAGTAGCTTTTTCAGAAGTAGTCCTACTGGTAAAAAAACTACTTGCCAATAACTAAGAACTGACTAATTTAGAAGGGGAGGAGAGGAATGGGCTCATATTTATTTAAATTCTTTAGCCAATGTTCTGGACTGACCAATGCTATAAAAAGACATTTACTTTAACTTTTCCGTTCAATTTCAGCTCTTGTATGTTAATTTTATAAATTATATTTAAGCTCTTTAGCAGCTTGTATAACACTGAACCACCACAAAATTTTCACAGTTTTTCTGTGTCCATATTATTACAACAGATACAAAGAACTGAAAATCAGACTTTCACGCATTGATTTGCTTACCACTTTCTAATTAAATCTATAGTGATCAATTGTATCTATTAATATATACTTATTGCAATTATCTCATCTTTCCACTGCTGTTTTCCACTCTTTTCTTATTGCATCTGCACAATAGTGAATTGAACTGAAGTCTCTGGGGTAAAAGCTGTCCCTTTTTTTACCATATCTAAAATGATGGGGACCTGCTCCTCTTGTCATCTAAGCACTGATGAGATGCGAATAACAATGAATTATAAAAAACCTCACCAGAATGTTCAAAATACTGCCTGAAATAATAAAGTAACGATAAAAAAGTCCTAATGGGAAAGAATGTTTGTTTTTGTCCTAAAACTGGCACCCTGTTGAAATCACTTCTACCTTCTGAGTTAAATGCATGTACAAAAGCACTTTGTACGCTTGCATCCATTTATGTTACTGTTCACATTAGCAAAAGTTAAAGGTTGCATTTCTTTCATTTTGAAATTTCAGATTTGTTTGAAATACTTTTTAAAGTGTTTATAAAACAGATAACTCAGCTAATTTGTACAAATTTGTGGTAAAGTGTTTCTATCTTGACAAAAACCAGTTGTAGTTCTTAACAGAAATCAGTTGGAAACACTTAGTAAGTCCCCAAAAGACAAACTCGGCTTCTTCCTTTGAACATATTCCTACAAAAAGTGACACACACACACGTATATGCACACCCAGAGAGGTATACTTACAAAGTGTCTGACAGCGATGACCGAATTTTTTTCAGTGCAATTAGATCTGTATTAAAACAAAAAAAATAAAGTATTAGAGGTTGGGAATTTTTTTGTTTTGTAGAAGGGAGGACTCTTTAGAATTTCTACCCTAACGCTCCTGAAGAATAGCCTATGGATTTAGACAAAGGTGGCACATGCTAGCCGTACAAGAGGAGACAAATGATGTTATTGGAAAAGACTAAGCTTGCAAACAACAATGTACAGATAAAGATGAAGCTACCCCAAAGGAGTTCAATTTTTATGGGACCCCCGTTTAAACACGTTCTGAATAAAGCTATGAAAAGAGGCTTAATTTAATTAAAAGCAAAAAAAAGGGAAGACAGACTTTCAGATTCCATATGGTCCACTCTTCTGGCTCAGGGAAGAAGCAACAAGACCTTTATCATTCTTGATGGATGAGTATCAATAGAAACATTAACTCAGGACTATCCATAGCATACGCTGCCCAAAAGAGCCATAAGGACCATGAAGTAGAGGTAGGGTACTGAGCAAGGCCAGCGCAGAGCCACAAGGATGCTCAGGGGACTGGAGCATCTCCCTGGGGAGGAAAGGCTGAGAGACCTGGGCTTGTTCAGCCTGGAGAAGAGAAGGCTGAGGGGGATCTCCTCAGTGCTTATCAGTATCTGAAGGGCGGGTGTCAGGAGGGTGGGACTGGGCTCTTCTCAGCGGTGCCCGACGACAGGACAAGGGGCAACGGGCACAAGCTGGAACACGGGAAGTTCCACTGAAACATGAGGCAAAACCCCTTTGCTGTGCGGGTGCCAGAGCAGCGGCCCAGGCTGCCCAGAGAGGCTGTGGAGTCTCCTTCCCTGGAGCCATTCCCACCCTGCCTGGACGCGGTCCTGTGCCCCTGCTCTGGGGGTGCTGCTCACGCAGGGGCTGGACGGGGGGAGCTCCGGAGGGCCCTTCCAGCCCCCGCCATTCTGTGAGAGTTTACAGAACAAAAGCATGGTTATGTAGGCAGCGCGGCTTCACTGGTCCCACAGACAGTGGAAAAAAAGATGCCTATATGTAACTATACAGATATAGTTCAAAAAGTCTGCTGCATATTCATTTGCTTGGACTACTTGGTTTTATACACAGAAAGCTTTTAACTGATGTTTAACCTAGTTATATTTTATTAGCCTTCCCCATAAGTCTAAGACTTCAGCCAAGGTACCAGTTTTTATTGACTGAAACTGTTACACACCCCTTATGAAATTCTCCTGCAATGTAGCACTCACATGAAAAATGTCACAGTATCAAAATAAAACTGTTATGTAATACTGGAATATTTAGAATATGTCATATTTTATATTGACTTACAAAGTTCATTACTTTTCTCAATTGTGCAATGTAACTACCCTATTTAGACACTTATCTATTTTAGAAACAGCAGAACTTCCAGTTCCTGATGTAGGAAATGCACGTTCCCAGCAAGAGCAATCAATGTGCATCAGGCACGACTACAGTCTACGCGAAAAACCAAACCAAACTAGATGTAGATTCTCTCCTAGATAGCCGTTTTCAGCATCTCCGACAGATTTTCCTCAGGTGAATAAGCTTCTAGCAATTTTGAACCAGTAACTCTCTAGACTAGAGTTCATTTATCATTTGCAATGATATGTTACAGTGTTTGTTTTGGACACCTCACTCATGAGGTAGTATTTTCCTTATTACTATTATATGGTGGGAGTTTACAGAAATTCTATAGTCCAGGTTTACTATAGAAAACAAATAACCGATACAAATGCTCATACTAGCACTGACACTGTATTTTACAGACTGCCACAGATGGAAGAGATTTCTTTGACTATAATCTGACTTCGATATCCACAATTAAAAGCTTCAGAGACAGATAACGGGCAACACTCTCCTTGTCCTGCAGCCAGGGCCACAGAACAAAGTCTGAAATCAGAGCACAGGTTCTCTTCATAATGTTTTCATTAATTTAACTGAAAATCTAAGAAACAAGAGGCAACTATTTTTTTTTTAATATAGAAAAATAGCTTTTAAATAGTCACAAAAGCTTATGAGATGAAGTAAGAGCAAAAACGTGTGCGGGGAACAAGGAGAGGGTTTATGCCTCTGGAAGCGACTATTCATAGAGAAGGAAATGCCCTAATCTTCTCTGCATTTAACTACTCAAACAGAACAGAATCAATTTATCCAGCATTTGCACACAAAAATTTCTAAGTGTTACAAAACCTAAAGTTTTTGAACAGCTAGAAATTTTATCCTATGCAGTTTAGTTTTAATAAGGCAGCAAATTATTATCTTTGCTAGGAAAGGCTTTAATTAGCCCAAGACCAAACACTGTAAAGGTTAAATATTTAAAGTATATGAATAACAGTGTTTATTGTCCTTCCTCTTGTGTTAAAAAGCTTGCCAGGGATTTGATTTACTATGTCATAGCATGGTTAGAAGAAAACATGCTCCTTTTTCAATCTACTTCAAACATTAACTGCAACTTTTAAAACTTTTTTTTTTCATTGTGTTAGGAAAGTCTTCTAGTATGAAAGATGACATTAGACAGGAAAAGGGTAATATTCTAGTTTGTGAAGAAAATCTGGAAATCTGCAAAGCAAGTTGTTTATTTCAAAAACAACACCAAAGGAAGTCCTGGATCCCCTGTGCCTGAGCTCCTGCCAACTTCAAATGGAGACACAATTCTGGCTTTAGCATACGCACTTGGGGTTGACTCCCTTCAGGAAGTTCTGAAGTCTTCCAAAACAATCCAGTATCAGTAAGAAAGAACTATTTCCGGAATTTCTCCAGCATTCCAGCAGATCTAAACATTTTGGAAACCACAGTAAACATTCATCTTTTTTAAGTGGAAAGGTGGTTCTACACAGTGGAAAAAAAAAGTTGAGTTGACCTGAATGAGCGCATTGGTTACTAGTTACCATCAGTTTTTGGAAGGGAATTTAATCAATATCCTGAATTTGTTTCACTAGTAGAAATGAAAGAGGCTAGAATTTCAAAAAGAAATTGCAGAAAGACTGAGAAATACCACGTTGCCAGGAAGACACGGCAAGCTTGAACACAATAAACAAGTGAGTGCACACTACCAGGCTCTCTACAAATTTTGATCTTCCAGTTTTATACCTGTCACACACAAGAATGAGCGAACATTTCTACAGATGAGAAGACTGTGATTAAATAGCAATAAGAGCTAGAAGAATCTTGTGGCCAATTACAACTTTTTTGGGGGTAGAAAAACCGAAAGAAGAAAAACTAAGGGAAATGATTCAGTTTTTACATAATGCCAGTGTTTTTATGAAAACAAACTCTGCCAATATTAATGCAAGTTACTCACAGTAGAAAAAACATACAGGAGATCCGATTTTTGTTCCTTTCTCACAGGCAGATTTCTACATATTTTCCTCTTACACAATTTTGTACGTCAAAGGGTGATGAAAAGTCCAGAGGTAATCTAATCAAATGCCAGGAGGTTTCAGAAGTACTTCTGTGCTCTATCAATGCAACAGTAGCTCAAAGCCGGAGAACTTTCAAGAGCTCTTACTATGTCTGTGCAGTGTGACTACTAGTACCTATATCCCAGCAAACAGGGAGAGGGGAAGTCAGATATAGTGGATCCTGGTGTAAGTCAAGGGTCCCTGTTTAAATATATATATATTTCATTTGAAATAGCAAAAACAAAAGTAATATTAGGAAATCTTGGTTTTCTTAGTGCTGCTTAAAAAGGAAAAGTAGGTAATAAAATATTTTACTTAGCTACTGAACAAAGATCAGATTTTTTTATTTCAACAAAAATAGTATTGTTGTCCTTTATATTCACTACTTCTGTTTTACTACCTCAGAACATACATGCACTTAATGTCAGTCAGGAAAACAAAACAAAACAAATTTGTAAGTGTCAAGTGTCATAGATCTATTGCTGCAACAACTCTTGTAATGGAAACCAGACCAGCCACGCTTACCCAGTATTTCTCAATTATCTAACAGGCTGGTGTGAAACTCTCTCTCCTAATCTTGTAACATAAGGGCAAGCAAATATTTGGTGAAAGGGTAAGAGCAGTTTGTGTGCCCCAAAGGCAGAAAGCATAAAAGGTCAAGGCAAGATTCCACAACTGAAAACTGTCGACTGAGAATACACTGAATTGGACAAGTATTTCCTCTAGACCCACCTCCATTACTTTTGCCTCATTACATTCTATCCAGAATTTGCACCGTAAATACCCGAGGCTCATTCACTCCAACGCTTCCTCGTTCACGAGCCCGTAAGTGATCCGTACTGGTTATGCCGTGATCTGATCAAAAGCCTAGGGCATGCAAGGTTTCAAGTCAAGCCAATTTATGCTACAGTCCTGTGAACACTAGCAGTCACTATAACTAACGGCAAACTCAGCTGTGCCAGCACTTTGCTGTGGTAAAGGAGGTAAGTGAGAGGAAGCCTTTTGTGTCATTGGCATTTTAGTTAATGAACACGGTAAGGACCAGTGGCTGGGGCAGACAGTATTTCAGAAGAGGATGGAAAAGGAGAATATCCGCAACTGAAAAATACTGATAATACCTCAAAACTCCTCCAACATCTACAAAATATACCTGGACTAAAGGGCACAAAAATGAAAAAGTAAAACACATATTATATGCTAATGAAGAAGTATTTCAGCCTGATCCCCTCAACATACACCCCAATCTCATCAGGCATTATGGCAAATGTTACTCCTACGTCAATGTTTCAACAGCAGAGATATGCAATTGTACTATCTCCACCCGACTTTTTAAAATGAGCACATGAAAAGGCAAGCAGCATGATCAAGGACAAATTTTAGAGGCTATGTGGCAGTAGAAGTTCTCCAGCAAAAGCTATGTAAACAGTCAAATCAGAATTTATAATCTCCTTCTTCCCTTGCGTAATACAAAATGGATAGACTGCCTAGTTCTGTGCTTGGCTACACAATCATTTTGCAATGGAAAGGTTGCGACTTCCATGGCTCTGATGATCCAGCTAGTGAGATTTAAGTTATCACCATCGTTCAATTTTCTGCTTCTTTCTCGGTGGTAAACTGCTTTGCAAAAATACAAAAGTAGTGGCCTCTCCTAAGATTGTTGAATTATACGGTCTAGAAGATCAAATCAGTTTCAGACCCACAAATACAAAGCCCTACTTGCCACATCTCCCATAACGTTTTTCTTGCCTGCAAATGCTGCCCTTGAGAAATTTGATACCCGAAGTCAAATAATCCCCTGATACATACAATTTATACTAAAACCCGTTTCATACATTACAAAAAAGGTTTCTCGCTTGCTTCCCCACATGAAAATCATGCCTCCTCTGAGTACAGACTTAGTAAGTTCAAGGTTTTTGAAAACATTATCTTATTTGAGGCAACTTCAGATAAATTCCAAAGCCTGTTATTGCACCTGTTGCTTTGGAGTGTATTACAACAGAAGCTCCTTGCATTCACCTGTACTGCATCAGTTTGAAACTACAGGCTGGAGATCAATTGCCCTCTTTATCTTTGTTTTATTTTTAAGCATTACAAATGGAGCAGGTTAAATAAAAATAAAATAAAGTTACTGAACATCCAGACTATTCTGTATAGGTCTGTATCATGGACTGTTTGTGCAGTCTCTAGTGTAACACGTAACTACAAAGCAGCATTTAAGCTTATCTTTTATAACCAGATTATGTTTAAAATTTTAATTTTAAGGTGATTCTAACTTGAAAGTGTGATTGAAGATACCAATTACAGGCCAAAAAAAAAGACCGTTCCACTAGAAAAGGGAGAAGTAAAACAATGCAAAAGCACAAGTGAGACTTTACACTCCCTTTTTTTCTGCCTGGAACACAGGCATCTGAAGAGTGGCGCACTGCTCTGTGGTGTTCTAAGTTGAGCAGTTTTACTTTACATTGAAAGGGACTAGTAACGCTCACGCTAGTTACTTCTTTCACATAACTTCTTAAATTATGTCCCCATTTCATCTCACTCGGCAGTGAATGAACAGATAGCTGTTTTCATAACAGAAAAGTTAAGAACTCAGTCTTCCCTGCATTTTCAGGGCACAATAAAAGTAAATAACTAATGTACAGTCTCTTACAGTCTTCAAACTCTGATGTAGTATTCTGGTTTCTGTCATATTAAGGAACGTGTGATGTTGGGTACTACAGATAGAAAGTATGAATGTAACCTGTGTAACTAACATTTTGCTTCTAATTGCTAGGTGCTTTCCTGGGTCTATTGAATGTTCATTTTAATCTATTTTCAACTTACTGCCAGTATTAGGAACATATGCGTGGACAACAGGTTGTTTAAGAGTTAGAGTGCTCACCTCCCCTCCTATGTTATTACCCTATGCTCATGAGAATCATTTCAACAACATCCTTTCACAATGTAAGGAAATTAGGACATCAGGTGCTTTTTATTTTGCAAGTGAAGATGAAGGAGTACAGGAAATAATCTCCCTAGGTTTTTTAACATTTACCCAGAGACAATGTATTTATGCCTATGCCTGTTGGATACAACTGTTTCTCTGATTCCTGGAATACATGCACTCAAGTTCAGCCTCTGATCGAGTCATGGTATTAGGGCTGGACAAATGTTAATGATGTTTTATGCAACAGGCAAAAAATTCATTAGTGACATTACCCTAGCTGCATAGATTAAATATTAACACGTATTTCCTGGCCTCAAACCTGGTACGTTACCAAACATCTGTACAGCATGACCTAGGAGGAATTGTACATACTCTTGTGATGACGCATTAGAAATGCTTAAAAGTAAAATGGCATTTCCCAATATAAAATAAAATAGCAACATGAACCTATTACTACATAAGAAAAAAAGTTAGGAGAAAGTAAACACTGAATCATTCTTTTTTAAGTAGGATTCAGCTATTAGATTCGTCTGACCAAGGCTTAGTAACATGAACACAGGGGAGTCAGTCATTAAAAGCTACCTCTCTTATTTATAAGTTTCCTGAAATCTAGCAGCATTGCTCTCTAATAACCTTCTTGTGAAAGGAGCAACTCAAGTGCACGAACACAAGTCCAGCCTTGGTAGGCAAACATGCAGCGTAATGACAGAGATCATCATAATCCTTCTTAATGCTCTATCGAGAAAGTCCAGTAATACTAACCTCCTGCGTTCTACTGAAATCCAGACACAGTAATGGACTACAACAGCTTTGCCCTTTTACTGCAGTTATCCTGACAGATTACACACTTCTTTTTAGATGTCTTGCCAACAGCAGCTGTTGTATAATTTAACAGACTAAAGTTCTAAGTATAATTCTGTATTACTTCAGAAAACCTGACTGTCTCTTCAGCTTTCATTTTGACAAGAAATTCTTTCACCAATTTTGTGTTTACCTTTATTGCTTTTCAAAAGCTCCATCGTCTCTCGTCAGTGGCATTAGCTTGCTTTCTTCGTAGACACTGGTCATAATTTAGGTAGTGAAATTAATTACATACTTAAAAAAAGGAGGCGGGGAAAGTAAATCGTCCTCCTTGTGTACTGCATTAGCTGTCTTTTGCCTACCAAAAAGTGTACTGGGGGCTGGGGAGGGATTTTTCTAAAGTTCTTACGGGTTTTTCAAAATTCTGTGGGGACAGTCAACAAGAGGAGCACCGGAGTTGGGAAATACACTTTCCCTTTTCTCTCAGTTCACATCCAAATGCAAATTTCTCCCTTTTTTGTGACTAAGCAAAAAGAATTAGGCTTTCTTATCTGCAATTTGAAGAAATTCTTTCCTTGCTGATATTCTGATATACAGATGACTGGGTGTGCACGCAAATACAAGTTTAAGAGAACTGTTCCCACCCATGGTCACTTGAGAGGGTAGCCCCTGAGATTTCAGCCATGAATCATCTCTCTTTTTTATTTTCATTGTGCAACTAGTTAAACCGCAGAGGAAAACATTTTGAGCGTCAATAAAAATTAGGAGCAAGCATATTTGAATCTTTTGAAGCATATTTGAGTCTTTTGCATGGTCACAGTATTTTCCAGTGAAAAAGTGATTATGTCTTTTGTATGTTTAAGGAACTGAATTTTATTGTGGTCTTACTGTGAAATTTTAGCACATTTTTTTGCTTGTCCATGGTGAACCTATCCTATCACTTTGTAGCCAAACATACTCAGATTCATTTCTAGATACCGAACATTTCTATATAGGTATCGTCTCTAGATCCATACCTGGAATTCCCAGATAAAGATTTATCTAAGACAGGACTTCATCCTGCGACTTTTTGCTCACTTTAAACTTTTGTGAATGAACTTGCTTTCTGCTACTTTCATGTAGCATGACTGCCTGAGGAACCCAAACATATAGAAATCTCTGGGAGCTGATGAGATGCCTCCAGAGTCCCGAGGGAATCGGCTGATGCAGTTGCCAAGCCACTCTCTGTGATATTGCAGAAGTCATGGCAGCCAGGTAAAGTCCCTGGGGACTGGAAGAAGGGGAACATTGCACCCATTTTTAAAAAGGGTCAAAAGGAGGACCCAGGGAACTGCCGACCTGTCAGCCTCACCTCTGTGCCTGGGAAGATCATGGAACGGATCCTCCTAGAAACTCTGCTAAGGCACAGGGAGGACAGGGAGGTGCTGCGGGGCAGCCAGCATGGCTTCACCAAGGGCAAGTCCTGCCTGACCAACCCAGTG
>VZTV01036174.1:19590-31253 GCA_013400875.1 Anhinga rufa
CCTCATGAGGTTCAACAAGGCCAAGTGCAAGGTCCTGCACCTGGGTCGGGGCAGCCCCCGGTATCAATACAGGCTGGGGGATGAAGGGATCGAGAGCAGCCCTGCGGAGAAGGGCTTGGGGGCACTGGTGAGCGAAAAGATGGACATGAGCCGGCAATGTGTGCTCGCAGCCCAGATAGCCAGCCGTGCTCTGGGCTGCATCCCCAGCAGCGTGGGCAGCAGGGCGAGGGAGGGGATTCTGCCCCTCTGCCCCGCTCGGGTGAGACCCCCCTGCAGCGCTGCGTCCAGCTCTGGAGCCCCCAGCACAGACAGGACATGGACCTGCTGGAGCGGGGCCAGAGGAGGCCACGGAGGTGATCAGGGGCTGGAGCACCTCTGCTATGGAGACAGGCTGAGAGAGCTGGGGGTGTTCAGCCTGGAGAAGAGAAGGCTGCGGGGAGACCTTATTGCTGCTTTGCAGTCCTTAAAGGGGGACTATAGGAAAGATGGGGACAATCTCTTTAGCAAGGCCTGTTGTGACAGGACAAGGGGTAACCATTTTAACTAAAGGAGGGTAGACTTAGACTGGATATAAGGAAGAAAGTTTTTACAGTGAGGGTGGTGAGACACTGGCCCAGGTTGCCCAGAGAGGTGGTCGATGCCCCATCCCTGGAAACATTCCAGGTCAGGTTGGACGGGGCTCTGAGCAACCTGCTCTAGGGGAAGCTGTCCCTGCTCACTGCAGGGGGGGTGGACTAGATGACCTCTAAATCTAAAGGTCCCTTCCAACCCAAACCATTCTGTGATTCTATGTGCTTTACGATAGACTGAAATATCTTCAGGGTACATTTCTCTTAATAACATTATTTGGCAACTCAAGTATTAATTTTTATAAGGAAGATCTGGAAGTATAGACCAAGGATGAGTTGTACATCATTAATAAAACAATGCAGCATATACCAATTTAGTCGAAGCTGGGGATTTTACCCATCAGCAAAGGACATAGTACTGGTGATGGCATTTTCTACCAGGGAAGGCACTCTTACTGACTTACTATGTCATAACAGTTCTTTGATGTTTATCAGCACTTCAAAGAGGAAGTCTAATGACCAAACAAATTTCATTACATTTTCTTCTTCAAGGCAAAGTGCACATTCAAGTTTTTAGATTTAAAAGCTCTAAACACTATTTTGTTCAATCTTCTGAGCAATGTAACACCACCAAAACAGGACAACAATGCAAAAGCAGTCTGAACATAAATAGTCATACTAAGACAGGAGAACAAGGTAGAAACTAGCACAATTCTTAGAGAAAAGAAGTTTAAAAGAATTGAGGGAAGAAAGACCTCTGAGACAGTTTTAAACATGTTTTGAACTTTACCACCCCCTAATACACGTGCACACACATTTATCACACTTCTTATTTACAGACACCAACATGCTTGTTTAAGGTGTAGAGTTTCAGAGGCTTTTGATGTTCTCAGTCCAAAATATCCAAGTAGCCTTTACAGAACAGCAGAGGACATACTTACAGGTTCGGGTCACAATATCATGTGCTCAAAGCCTGGGCTGGAAGGACAGGCAGCACAGAACAAGCCAGCTCTGGCCAAGGAGGTAACCATATTATCACAATTGCGCCTGTGCTAATACATCCTACCCCTCAGCAAAACGGACCTAGCACAGGGCAGCTGTGCTCTAGCACAGCCACAGAGCTTCCAGAAAGTAATTTGTTCAAGCCCTGACGGCTCAAAAGACATAGTGTGCGTGACTATCTGCAGCAAACCACACAGCTAAAACTCAAGTGGCTTGATGGCATGACTTGATATTTAGGTAACTAGATCACCTTTACTATGAATAAAGCAGGAGTCACAGTAGCAACTGCAGAAGTAAGAAACTGTACAGCACTAGACTAAACAGACATTAAAGTGGTCTTAGACTTAACAAATTTTGAAGGAAGCATAAAGAGGAAACTGACTCTGATGACCATTCTTTCAACTTATTTTTAGGAACTATTTTGCTCTGAAAAAGGGACAGAAAAAAACCTTAGGATGACACTGTGTATCACAACAGCAATTTATGGTTAGTAATGAAAAAAGATAATTTAATTTGTTAACAAATGCAGAGATGCTCAAAAAGTTAACAATGTCAGAAAATGTTTTCATTTTCAACTTAAAAATACACAGTCCCCACTCCAAGCCTATCAGTATTTGGACTGATCATTATAGTGATGGTAGGACAAAGTTCCCTGTTGGAAGGTTTTATTAAGGGTTATTTAAGCACCCACTCCCTAGTTCTTTGTCAACCTTACTGCTCACTAGCACACAAAAAAAACAAGTTACCCTTTACCTTTAATGCAACTGCAATTCAAATGTTGCTAGGGAGGTAGGTCAATAAATGCACGAAAAATCTAAAAAAGAAGAAAATTAAATAGTGAAAACTCCAGGTGTCTCTTAGGTTATAAACATATCTAAACAGACCTTTCAACCCAACATTTTCCTGGATTGGTAATATGAGCTTTGTCAGCTGTTTGCTGTCAATACCATTTGTACAATTGCAAAATACTACCTGCTACTTCAAAACATGCAACCGGCTGATCACGTACTTTACTTCAGGTCAGAGGATACCACTAGAAACTCATTACATTATCATTCTCGAGTGCTATATTTTCACTTAAATTCTATGTTCTGAGTGCCTTCAGATGTTTGACTGATGTAACATGCTGCCAAACACTGTGCCTGCTGAAAAGTTTTAAAATTTACTCTTGGTTAAAACCATTATTATGGCACTAGACTGCTTTTAATAGCCTCGGCTTTAAAGCTTCAGCAACCCAGCATTCAAAACTTACCATTCTAGATAAATCTACTTAATGCTATCCAGGTTACAGAAATATTTTTCATGGTAATATGTAACAAATTTATTAAATTGTTTTGCCTGTCTGAGGAACACCAATGAAATACCTTAGAGAAATAGCCAACAGCCACCATATCCACTATGGCCTTCCAGAGAATAAGACTGCACGCACCCCCTTTACATTTGTATCCAACATCTGGGCACAGACCACAACTCAAAGGTAGGAAAAAACAAGTGTTAAAACAGTTGGTGTGGTCCTAAATATCTCATACTTTAGGTATAAAGCAGTATTAGCATACACACAAGCTATGTTTGTATCTTATTTTCATGCATATATTCCAGAATTTATGATCCAACCGCAGCAAAAGTGATATGCATATTCAGGGAACACAGAGAAGGTCTCCCCAAAGCCCTGCTCCTCCTTCCATTAACCCTCCTGCCTCTGCTCACTCATCTCTTTCTCCACACTGCAGTTCAGACTGATTTGGTCCAGGTTAAACAAGGATTATTTTCCAAACAGTCACTTTCTAAGTGGGTCCAGGTTATACCTGAATAACTGCAGTATTTTTACATTGGGGAATGGGGGGGGAGAAAGACCACAAGGCTAGTCACCAGCTGATCTTTTGCATTAGGTAATGTGATTTGGAAGGAATCTTACACTTACTTCTGACCGTTCTGCGCACGCAATTATCATTCATCAAACCATCTTTGAGTATTCAAATAACCTGAACCCAACTCAAGGCTAGAACAAGTTTTTATCTTCACTTATGTTAGACTAAAATTGCCAGACTGTTTAGCAAGCTCTCTTTTTCAGCCAAGTTTTATGGAACTGTAATGTACACTGCATACGTATCGTTATTTAAAGGCACGCAAGAAAAATATGCCTGAAAGACCAAGCTTCAGTGAAATACTTATATAGCTTCCCTCATATAATCTGAACGGCAAGGAAAACGTATAATCCATGAACAAGCCAGACTGAGGACTGACAATCCCAGAATGGCAAAAAGTAGCATACTCATACAAGCAGGATGCTCTCCGTGGTTATCTAAGGCATAATCTTGCTCCGATCCCCATTGCAACTCCCATTTTCTCACCCTGCTTTTATTGAAGAACAGCAAGCTTAGTTTCACCTTCCAGTTGTTCCTCTTCTTCCTCTTCCCTGTGGTGATGCATTTCATAATGAAAGCACTTTTGACCAAGTTGTTTGAACAGAGGAGCTCACAAAAATGCAAAACTATTTGCATGCTTATGAAATAAACAGAGAATCCATTTTCATAATGAAAATTAAACACATCTATCTAACGGGCACAAAACCAAGGCTATCTTAAATTCAGTATTAAATTATACTATGTAAACACACGGTATGAATCAGCTGTACATACAGCTGTCTTCATGGAAAGCAATGTGCAAAATGACAAACTAATGGGCTACTATGGACAGACAAACTACGCCATCCTCACGCCCTACTTCTGCATCTGGTGCAAAAAGGCCACAGGCACCACAAACCAGGATCTCTTGCTTCTTTTGCATTTTTCCTTTCTATTGCTGTATCACTTTGCTGTTATTTGACATTACCACTAGCTGCAGATTTATTGCCTCAACTCTTCTATGTAACATTCAAAGCTATGGAAAATGTTGTAAAACTACACCTTACCTACATAGCACTGTGATATTTTTAATATGTATGTTTTCATTGTGGGGAAAAAACCCAAAACCAACCAACCAAACAAACAAACAAAAAAACCAAAATAAAACCAAAGCCTACCATGCTAAGAACAGAAAAGAGGTTAGTACTTAAAGCATATTTCAAGATATAACACAACTCGAGCAAATTACTTTATTGAATTGACATAACGTGACCTCAGTGTAATGGAGACTCCAACAGAGAAGTGAAAACAGTGCAACAAGCCTGCTGGTTCTCTACCAGAGTCTTCAAGTTTAGGTTCACGGCAGCCAACTCAATCCAATCTGAACTGCGGTGATCCCACACTGACTGTTCCCTTAGGCTGCAAATTTTGCAGGCAGCCGATTATGCATAACTTTTAAGTCGAGCCAGTTGTCTGACGTAGCTCCTTATTCAGTCATGCAAGGAAGGAAGCGGTAACCTCGGTTTAGTCCCACTGACACAGAATTACTTGTACCTTTACAATGCAGCTTTGTAAACACTTTTAATAGTGTAAAATGGAGCTACAAGCACTGAACAAGTAGCCTCCACCTATTTTTTGCTGTCCCATCCCTTTTGCCAGGAGCCAGAGTGAGCGAGCGCTGGCTGCAGCTTTTGCAAGCTTAGTGTGTTCATGGAAGTGCAGTATTAGAAGAAGAAGAAGAAAAGGCAACCAGAAGCTGTAGCATAACTAACCTATTTTTATCTTTATTGAAAGGCAAAAAAAATCCCAAACCCCATTCCCAAACACTGAAGTGTCTTATTAAAATTTTATTACAGATTTTATATATTCCAAAATATTTTAATATGCATAATTTGTTATTTATTGAAGGTCAGGAGATAGTAATCTTCCTAATGCAAAGTGGCTGTATGGTACAGGAAACAGCAGCTGACTACCAAGGGGACAGTTTAAGCTACCAAACGAATGCCCGCATTCATAAATTTTTGTGTTTTTTGCTACGAGCCAACATTCAGCATGCAGTAATATGCAGTTTCTACCTCCTCAAACTTAACTAGTGTATTTGAAGGAGTGGCATTTCATAGGCTGCTCAACTCCTCTAGCTTCCAAGACAAAACATTTGTTGAGAATGACTCACTGTGTATTCTACTTATCAAGTACTTGAGGTAAACTGAACATAGTAAGATCTTTTCAAAAACGATTGCATGTGTAACTACTAGAGAGGAAACAACAAAGCACCCGAGAGACTGCTTAGGCTATGTGAAGTGTTTCAGTAAATCTGACCAGTTACATCAATTTGCTATTTTTTTTTCTTCAGCAAGATACTTGCATCCTCTTATCAGCAAGTATCACAATCCAGGCTCCTTGTAATCTCACCACCAGCTTCACTCAACCCTACAAACCCAACGGGACACTGACGGCAGCACTCACTTAGATGTGGGAAGGCTCACTCAGCTCTGTGTACCACCTGCCATAAAGAGGTGCAGAATTGTGAACTGAACATGGTGTGAAGTTAGATCAAACATTTTGTAGGATTTCGTCAGACAGCGAGTGCTCTTCGTATCTCACTGCGTGAGAAGCCAACAGTGCAGAGCACTAGATGAACACTCATTATTTGCAGTCTAATGTGTCTCTGAACACAGCTTCCTTAGTAGACTTTTTGGTTCAAGTTGTACGGGTGGCTCCTAGCGTACAGAAACACATACTAAAATTTACAAAATAGTAACTTATTTAAAAATATCAGATCAGACTTGTAGCCAGATGAACAATCATTCCATGAACACAAAAATAAATGATCTTTTGTTCTGGGAAGGTTCTTACTTTAGCACATACTTTTGCTATTGACCCAAGTAAGTTGGACATAGAATGAAAACTCGGTTTCTCTGTTTCCCAAAGCACAGCACACCTTTAGCTTTCTCTTTAAAAGACCAGCGAAATGTCGACTTTAGTTTCAGGCTCACCAGTACGTGTTATCCTGAGCCAAGGAGCGTATTTCATATGTTATAGCAGAGTGGCCAATACAAAAAATTTGAGGACAGGAATCAACAGGTGTGTCCACTTGATGCTGTGGAGGGTAGGGATATGATCGAATGAGATCAGTGGGCTCTCTCCCACTCCGTGAGGCGTATCGTCAGCCCCTCCAGCCATACGGCCGTCTATAGCGGGCGGCCTTGGGGTTCTGCAGCAAGAAACAGGCACGTTGGAACATCATCACAGGAAAAACTATCAGATATAGCAACATGGCAGTGTTTGTCTGTAAAAGCATTTGTGCAACTGAGGGACAGGAAGAATTCACTTGCACTAGCAGACTCTTGAAGAAAACCAAACCCAAGTGTCAAGTCTGTTCTTACTGTGTTAAGTAACACAGATTTTCTGGCAGCCATGGAAGAAGTGCCTTAGGGCACATGGGTGCTCTGTAGAAACCATTTACTTGTTTTATATTTCTTTTAGAATAAACTGAATTGGGAAATACAAAATAAACATAACTAACGACACTGAACAGAATTTCTTTGTGGTATCGCATACTTAATATTGCAATTTATTCAGTTCCTTTCTATGCTATTATTTTGCTACTCCTATGAGCAGGATTTGTGCAAACAAGGCCCTTAAAATGACTTACGGGTCGCTTACCAAGGAGGACAGTTATTCAATTATTTTATTTTTGCAAAACTTAACCATTAGCTAGATGTTAAGAAAAATTTTTTACGTTGGCCACACTTGAACAAAAGCACAATGACGTAGGCTAAACATGTCATTAACAGATACTGTAAAAATAAATTATACATTTATCATAAATGTAAACAATTTTTTTAAAGAAATCCTCTGAACACAAGCATTTCTGTAACTGCCTTGGTATTACTCACTTATAATCTTATTTTCTCTAATAAGGAGAGCCAAAACAGAATATCACCTCAGAGTTATTAAAATAATAATTTAAAAGCCTCTTTAATTAGTACGGATTTTAAGAGTATGAGCACTGGAATGTAATGTGCTATTTTAAGTCTGTCCCTGTCATGTCAACTTGTTTCTAATTTCACAGGCTTTCAAGCATACCTAGATATTTTTAATTCATATATACATTCATATTCTAACTGCCATTACACACCTGTGCTATAAAACATTCCCAGTTATCAGTGTATGGAAATACAGGTATTTTCCCTGCACGCTAACAAAAAGCGCTGAGCAAAAATGATGAGATGAGCTGCAGCGTCATCACACAGTTTAAAGTAAAACAGATGTGCGGGCAGGTATTCTGCTCTGGTTTTTGACACTTAACAGCTGAGAGAATAATGAATTTATAGTAAGAATTAAAAAAAGAAATATAAATCTATTGCCTAATAGGCAAGTTACAAGTATGCGTTTAGAAAAAGATGCTCAACTGATGAAGCAGTACCATACTCTAGGGAATCAACAGTCACATCAATATACATTGGAGGAAATCCTAGTTCATTAGTTTTGTCCTCACTGAACAACAGTGGTATTCAAGTATAACAGATTTACAAGTCTTGGATTTAAAGTGATAACCAAGGATCCACCTTGGATCAGTTTTAAATCCGAGAAGCTTAAATCTGTGGTAATTGGTGGATCACTTTATCTCTACCTCAGAGATAAAGATGTCTCACCTTGAAGCCCGGTGACCTCCCAGCTGCACAATATCCATCGATTTGGCATTAACTGTACTACAAAAAACCATGCAAAATGTAAATACAGGAGAGAAAAAAAAAATCTTCTCGCTATCTAGGATACCTTACAAAACACTTCACCGAGGTAAAAAGTACTCTTTGATTTCAGTGGAAAGTCCAAGTGCTTAGCTCTATCTGAAACAAAGAAAATGGGAAACAACTCCTCATGTCCTTCACATTACACAGCTATTAATCCAAAAGCGAAGCAAATAAAATGCATGCTGACTTTTTGACACGGTAGCATTAGCTCTGACCTCACTTCCATCATAAGCAACTCACATACGCAAACTTTAAAAAACCCCATCCATTACACAAACTGACGTTCTGGCAAGGTGTTGGCTAAAAGAAAACATTTCCCAGCCTGTGCCCTCAGTCACCCTTCCTTACTTGCTCTGCTCCTCCATTTCCCAAGGCTGCCTGTGCTATTTATTTCCTTACTGAAAAATGGCTCAAATGTGCCTTCTGAGTTTTCTACTATATTTGGGATCATCTTAAAATGTAAGATAACTCTCCAGCCAATTGCACCACCATGCCTTGCTCACACACACTTCTCACAGCTAACCTCTGCAGAAGATAGAGTTCAAGCCAGTGCCAAGTTTAGTCCTGACTCAAAGGCTACTGTGAGCTACGGCCTGAATAGTAGAAAGGCTTCCTATCTAGGACAACAACAGCAGTGCAGGGAACTTCCACCCCCACCACTCATTCCTAACCTCTGTATCATGCACTTGGGTCAGGTAAATAATGTTATGCACATCTGGCACATGATTAAAGGCATATCTTGATTACAACTACACTTCACATGAAGCATTAGGAAGGAACTGATAGCCCTAAGAAGAAGTGGGGCAGGGAAAGCAGATCTAATTTAAGTTCTGTCCAATTATTTTTGTTGATCTCGGCCAAGCAGTTCAACGTGGATCGCACTTGGCACCTACTGCAGAAAAGAAAACTGAAAACACATCTCCCAAGCAATTCTGGCAAGCGGCCAGAAGTCTTCCTCTTTGCAAGCTCAAGTCTTCTTCCATACAGCATCTGTTAGGTCACGTTCGTATAAACCAAGCGAAGATTTCTCACAGTTCCAGCGTTAATCTGGGATTAAGGCAAGGTTCTCCCCGTCCACTGCTCGGACCACAAACTGCCATCTGTGAGGCAGGGCCTGGGTGCTGGCAGGCTTCACGTCCACCACAGATCATTACAGAAACCCGTCACGCCACTTCCAGCGTGTCCCCGACTTCCAGCGCCATACAAGTTACTCTACCAGTGGGTGGCCACAGAAGTAACAACTAGTGCCAAGTTCAGCTTTCATTTTTATGTGCCTATCTATGGAGTTCAATGTTTTGAGGAAACACGCAGTTACTAAGTGTCAGCGGATTATGGACAATCCTAACTTCCCTCCCCCACCTCCAACCAAAAAAACAAGGAAAAAAAGAAAAGCAACAGCAAAATATTAATAATTCCTATCCGCTGTAAAGCACAGCTCTACTAGCACAGGGGAAATACTCTTAAGCTTTCCCTTGCGCCCTTCCATACAGCTAGCTCACTCCACTAAGCACCTTCCGAATGGAAACGTGACAGAGAGCGATCCCAGTTACAGGGGGAAGGGGAGGCAACTTTGAAAGGAAGAGGAGCACCAGAGCAGTCACTGTCTAGCTGCTGTAGAATGCAGAAAAATTAAACTGCCTGGCCAACTTTTGAGATGTGCCTTCCACAGAAAGGGTGGAAGACATTGCACCATCAAAATAACGATCCAACGTAGGAACAAATAGAACAAAACTGTACATTTTTTTTCCTCAAGATATTGCTTCCCTCCTTCTGTGAAAATTCCTTCTCTCCTGAGAAAGTAAGTGTCCTGAAGCACGGTGACCACGTGCTCGGTTGCATATACAATGACGATTTCCCTTAATTATTAATTCCAACTCTTTTTTAGCTTAAGTAACTCCTTATTAAGAAAAGTATTCTTATAAACAAGCACTCGTTCATTTGTCACATTAACTACCTAACTATTTATTCATCAGTAACTTCAATAGATTTTGCATGTTTACTTGGCTCAGGCTACCATTTAATATTTCATTTGGGTATTAGCTTCATTTAAAACAGTGTAATAGGCTGCATCTATTTTACCAGATACAAATATATTCCAAGCGACCTCAAGATATGTATCTAATGCCTTGCCTTACTAATTTGTTCAAGAGCGGTTTCTATAGTTTTATAAAAGGGCCGAAGCATAACCCTCACGTTAGAAGCTGTCAACCACTGAACACGGGTAATTTATTATGCTGAAAATTTATAGCCGCTGATAAATGTTAGATGATTAAATCAGCAGACAGTGGGCGACACTGTCACTTGCTTGCACGGTACGTGTTACAGACAGTGTGAAGGGTAATAAATGAGCAAGGTTTGCAGGAGATGTAAATACCCAAACAATTAACACATCATGAAAACCTTACAATAGCGGGGTTCTTGAGGGAAGAAGTTGTCTTAAAAAATGAAACCAAACAGTCTTTCTGCAACCGTGGAACACTGCTAATTCTGTCTCTTGTGTGGGAGAAAAGAGTGGTTTGGGGATTTATTTGTTTAAAATGTAATATTTTCACATCTTAAAAAAAGAAAATCCATGCCTTTAATCATTGCAGGTAGTCTTGGATGACAAAGCCCAAAGATTCAAAGAGTAGAACTTAATTAAAAGAAAAAAAAAGAGATCATATGTTTCTAATTCCTATTTGTAGCTCTATTTGCTAATTTTTGCACTCCAAAATGGCAAGGCTATAAATGCAAGTTTGTCTATAATAGTAAATGACAAAGCGTGCCGTATTCATATTTTTATGCTACGACAGACCAAGATGAAAAGAGCAACCAAGTAAGGACAGATAATTATCTTTAACCTGACAATCATCAGGGACTAAAGCTGCCCATTTACAGTACCTGAAACAATCCTTAATTTACACCAAATTTCTCTGTAACCTCCATCTGTATTTATTGAGCATCCTTGTTGGGGGAAAAAAAATAATCAAATATGAAACAATTATGTAGGAAAAAAGGGGGTTAAGTCACAAAATAGTTCAAAAGGTGCTGTGCTGTAATTGTTTAATTAAAGCATTAGGTGCAGGAGCAGCACTAGGTAAGTGGCCCACTGCCCTCGGCCCACCGGCGCCCGGGCTCCCGGGGGCAGGGGAGGCGAGCAGGGCACATACGCTCGCTCCGCAAATAAGCTTCAAAAACCCACAAAGCGTACAAAGATATTTTAGACACACACCCCCCAAAGTGAAACTCATCTCAGAGGAACAGGACAACAAAAACACTCAACCAGCTCCGTGCTTTAACAGCTGCTCTTATGACGCGAAATAGAAAAACATGCCCCGCGCGTAGGGCTGAGCAACGCATCACGCTTTCCCGGGCTTCTGCGAGCGCTGCATCAGCATCAGACCATATCCTCAGCCCAGCCTCCGCCTCTGCATCTCGGAGGAGGGGCGGGGGGCTCGGCGGCGGGGGGAGGCGCCGTGCACCACAGCGCGGCACGGCGCCGCCGGCAGCGA
>VZTV01036188.1:605-12801 GCA_013400875.1 Anhinga rufa
TTTGACAGTCCATTGCTCTGGATAGTATGTGACAGAAATCATGCCTAGTGGTGGTAGCATTTCATCAGATTTAAGAGGTTGAAGCATGTTTTCAAGTCTGTGGATGTCATGGTATTCAATGGTTTATGTAGCAAATAAATCCAATAAGCTCCAGAGGTGCAGCAACTTGAAAATATATTCAAATAAATTATGAATTTAAATGTATTTAAGTAAGCTATTTTGTTGAATATGCAGAAGTGCTGGTTTTCATGGTGAGGTATAAGTACCAATGTCATAAACATTAATGTTTAGAAGGGAAAATTGTGAAAGTAAGAATTTCTAAAGCACTTGGCATTGACCCAGGTCTGTGGGCATTGAAGTTATTGGAAAATTCTTCCACTGTATTCTCTAGATAGGCCAATACAGAGTGCTTTTAAATATCTCCTGTAGTTTGATCAGTTAGGTGCAAAATTTACACATCATCAGTACAAACACACAGCACACTTTCAGTAAAAACATTAATCTGAAGAAAGAGCACTTCTGATTTTCCCATTTTACTCTTTTGGTAAAGGCTGGAAAATTACAATAATTCAAACAATTAGCAAGCTGAGCTTGTTCAAAATGAAATAAAAACAAAACCCTCTTTTGGATATGAAAATGTTCTATTATGCTTTTTCTGCTTATTTCTTAATTTTTTCACATAATCTTGTCAAGACTTTGGTCAGGGTGCTTAACAGAAATACCAAAATATGTTGATTAATATAATATTATAGTATCCCATAGCTCTTATATGTCATAAAATTTGTAGTATTTCATATGGAAACGATAGCCTCTGACTAAAACATTTTTAGGAAGGACATTTTAATTTAGAGTAGGGCTCAGAGTGGAACCAAACAAAATCTTGAATTGGCCTCAGTGTCCTTGATTAAAAAAGAACAAAAAAGTAATATTTATAATTAAGTAGAGCCAAGAGTTGTGAAAAATACTTACAAGTTTTAGGTTGCTCTTTTTTAGCTTTTCCTTTACATACATATTAGTAGAGATTGTTAAAGTTTTGTAAGTGAATGTGATAAGCCTGAGCTAATGTGTGTAAGGTAAGTAAAAGGGGAAAAAAGATGTAATTAGAAATGTGTGTCTTTTCCTTGGATACTTCTTGGTACCAGAACTGGACATTAGGAACTGGACATTGAGACTGGACATTAGGAAGCATTTCTTCCTAGTGGTTTGAGGGTGGTCAAACACTGAAACGGGCTTCCTAGAGAGGTGGTTGATGCCCCAAGCCTATCAGTGTTTAAGAGGCATTTGGACAATGCCCTCAATAACATCCTTTAACTTGGTCAGCCCTGAACTGGTCAGGCAGTTGGACTAGATGATCGTTGTGGGTCCCTTCCAACTGAAGTACTTCTATTCTAGTCTATTCTATTGCAAGAGGCATGTCAATTTTTCTGATGCATTAATCATACTTCTCAACTGGTCTGTTTGGGTGTTGCTATATTGAAGATATTACATCTAACATAGAGGAAATTGTATTTTAATGTTAAAAATTGTTTAACAGAGCTTACTTAAGAGCTTTGCCTCTTCAGCTTTGCTAAGAAGTTAATTAGTATCTGAGATAACATTTAAACCCTACAAAGTAAAACACAAAAGGTACAGAGAAAGTTAGCCAGGAAGACAAACAGGAAAAGAAAAATTTCTGAAGTTTTGTGGGATGTCCAATTCATGTACAATGTTCTTTACTAATGGGCTATTGTACTTACTCAGATGGACAGCTCCCTGTATTTTATTTTTAAAGACAAATAGAGAGGTTGCAAGGAATTTTCTAAGGAAAAAAGAATCCCCAAAACAAACATAAAACTGAAAACAAAGCCTGAGGACACAGTAGTGGTCAGTAATAGCATTTCAATTTTTCACAATATGCCTCGTTAAAAAAAAAAGTATCATAGGACCAGCAAGTTTCATCAAAATCATTGTTTGTGGTGTGGATGGGATGACCTTTTCAGGTCCCTCCACCTGTTGCTGAGATGATCTGATCTCATCTGGCCTCAAGACCTGGCCTTTTGGGATTCTGCCCCCAGCTTCCCACAAGTCCCCAGCTTCTGCTGTAGGAAATGGCTGTTCCTGGTACAGAGAGGTGGAGCAGGTCCCCTGGTCCCCATGTTCCTGGTCTCAGCAGGGGAAGGGGAAGGTGGAAAGAAATAAAGTGAGGCTGACCTGTTGTGGGAAGGGTACAGAGGCTAATGCTGCTGACTGAGCCAGCATGTTGTTGCTTGATGCTTAGATGCCATCAGTGCATTTTCTTTTTTCTGGGATGCAGACTCTGCTGCATCTGATCATCAGTAATGAGGTTTAGGAATGAAATTGCTCCTGATCTCTAGTGATATGAATGCTACTAACACAGCATTTAAAGATACTACTCATAAGGCAAGGTAATTTGAGAGATGTCTCCTGCAGGTACCCAGAACTACAATGAAGCATTAATCTTTCCTCAATTCTCAGTGCTTCCTACAGGGGCTCCCAATTTTCTCATAAAGTGATTAAAAAAATCCCCCTAGGAAGTCTGTCAGGAAGAGCTAAGTCAGAAGCGTCAGCTTATTCTGGGGGTACTTCTAGCCCAAAAGGAGAAAACTGGCACAAGGGAGCAGGATCCCAGCAGGATGCATCACCTCAAGTCACAATGTGGGTCCTGCCTGTGTGTCTTAGGACAGGTACACCTCTACCTCTTATACGCCTGAGCAAGTGCATCTGCAGGTACTCCAAAGTCTTCTGTACCTCAGGTGTTTCTGCATACACAGTGGAAATAAGTCCTCTTTCACATGTGTCACTCTGAGTGCCTCTGTAATTCAGTTCCCCTCCAGCAGTTTCCCACCTCTCCCAGATCAATTAATTTCATTCCATCCATCACTCCTGCTTGCAGATAAAAATAAAAGCAAATACTATCTCAGTTCTTCATTAACTTTCTTAGAGCAAAAAGTGCAAAATAATAAAATGTGGGGTTTTGTGTTTTTGCAGTATTAGACTGGAAAAAAAATCTTTTCAATCACTCAAAAACAGGGCATGGACCTCCCTGATGACAATTAAAAGCAAATGTTTATTTTTATTTTCTAGACAGAATGACTTTGCTATATAGCTGCTTCTTTCTTTGCTATGCCAGGCCAAACACACATTTCTTTGACTACCGTACACAGGCAATGTGTCACTCAGACCATTTCTTCAATAACTTTTCCAAAAACCAGCAGTGTCAAAGGCTATCAGTGTGGCAGCCCTGGGCTGACTCAAAGAGGAGGTCACATGGGACACGTCCATATCACCCCACGGAGCCCTGTGCAAAGGTAACAGAGACAGCCATCAGGGAAAATTGCAGTGTCCTTATGTGCACTTCAAAACACAACTCTTGTGGTCAGAATAAATGGACATATAAAAAACTTTCACCCCTCTCTTCCTTGCCTCACTCCTTTATGAAATCAGTATTGTTTTACATAATGCCTAGAAATTTTATATGTTAATGGATAAGAAGTTTAAACAAATTAGAGATTAAATAGCCTAAAACTGTAACTGTAAACATGGCATAAAATATCTTTAATTTAAGGTATGTCTTAATATCAATCTATAAATTTCTGCCAGTGAAACACTAAACAGAAAAACTCAGTTCTGTTGCTGCCTATTTGTTACATCTCTCTCTTTAGAGTCATAGAATAATCTTGAAATGCAACTGGATTTGGTTCAATCAATGTTACTTGTTACTTGTGTTTGTTGGCTGGTCCTCATCTGGCTAGGTCCGTCAGGCCTGGTGTTTCAGGGGGAGCAGGGAAATGGCTGCAGCCAGCCAGGCTGAGGAGAGAAGGCAGCAGGTTCGCAGGAAGAGGAGGCCATGTGGGAAATGTGCAGCTCTGCCGTTGCTTTTACAGGGATGGGTCTGTAGCCAGGCTCCAACAGGGATGACTCAGAAAACAGAAAAAGCTCTGTCAGGAGCTTCTGAGGTAGAAACAGCAGCTTCAGTTCTGCTTCTCAAACAAGCTGTAAGTAGCTGGTTTGGACCTGGTCCTATTTTTTTTTTATTTTAGTTTTTGTTCTCTCCCTGTCTCTGCCCCATCCATGAAAACTGTAACTGTGGAAAGCTGTGTTGTTGGTTTTTGATCACTTATAATTGCACAACTCACATCTTGGTAGAATACTCAGTTCTTTCTCTTCTTGAACAGGTTTTTGTACCTACCCTAAGCCTCTTCCCTTGCCATCCACATTAGCTGTTGAAAAGTTTCCTCTTATTATGCGGTGTTTAGCATAATAGCAGTAGATTTTCCTGCCATGTATTACAGTACTGGAAAACGTTTAAATATTATCCACAAAGCTGAACCTTTTTATAATCACCTCTTCTGTTCTCCTTAGTACCTCAAAATAATTCCTGATCTGAGCCAGCTAATATCCTCCTGCTTAAGTGTTTCTGAAACCACTTCAGTTGTGTGCACACTGAGGGAAGGTTTCCTCCACACTTTCCTCTTCCATCCCTGTCATTCAATGTTCCAGTCCAATGGTTTTTCCATTTCTGTTTCCAGTGAGCTCATTTTAAAGTTCCAAATGGCTCCTTACATTTATATCCTCTATTCACTTCTTTCATTTCCATTTCTTTACTTTCTTTTTTCATGTCATTATTCATATTAGGATATGCCACTATCTTTCAACTCGCAAGTTACATCCCTTTTTTTTTTTCCTCTGTGGATCTGAAATGTGTAAAGGTGCACTTTGTTTTCTGTAACCAATTTACTATATTTTTTTTTCAAAACAGAATCTTTTTGCTCCTTTTTCTGATAAAAAATCAAGATTTCCCAAACATAAAATTGCTCAGAAGAGCAAGTCTATTGACTTAGTCTTCTACAATAAACTTTTAAACAAAACATATTCCATGGATGAAAATTGAGGTATGCACAGCCCATCTTTTCTTAAATGTCAGCTTCCTAACCAAGCTTGAAATCAAAATTCATTTTTGAATTAATTCTTTTGCTATTTATGCTGTATCTTGAATGAATATGGAACAGTACCTCTATAAATTAGTATTCAGGTTTCATTTCCAGACCAATTGGAAAGGACAATTACTGCTTTCCTAGGAGAACAGGGGAAAATGGGTACTATATTACAGTGGATTTGCAAAGTCTGCTTTTCAATGAGATATCCTGAAGGCACAACAAATATTTCAAACTCTAAGGAGCCATGGCATTAACTGCTCTAAGAGTCAATTTTAACAATTAAGATCTTAGCTCAGAAAAAAATGTTAAGCAAATGCAGAAGGCTGAGTCAAGCACAGAAGAGACAGTGCTGGGAGAACATTTCAAAATTAGAGGACCTCAAGGGAGGAGGACAGATAGGAGTTTGATGGATTGCCCACCAGCGATAATAAATCATACGCACATGTTGCATCTGTGAGAAAAGGCTAATGATTATACTTGTTTCCAAACCCAAAAGCCAAAGGAAATCTTGCCTCAGATTCTACTTTATTGTTTATTTATTTCTATGCCTAAGTTTAGAAATTAAGTTGTATTTCTTTTCTTCCAGGTCCAGAAACTAGCCATATGCTGAAATCAATGAGATAACTTGTTGCTTCCAGAAATTTTTGGGTTCAGAAGATTGAGCCTGGGTTGTTCTCTTCTGGGAGAACTGAAGTGCTGCAAATTGGAAAAAAATGCCGGATACTGCTGTTAATACAAGATCACAGCTTTTGAAGCCTTACTTGTTTATGTACAAGGATTTGCCTTCTATGAAACAGCAAGATGATCAGGTTTAAAAACAGGGAACGTAGGAGTTGCAGGAGTTATCTGTTATGAATATATTATCCACTGTATTTACCTTGTTTGTTTGTGAACGGAGCATGAAACATACGGAGAGGGTTGCTATTCATAACTATTCACTAAATAATTACTAAATCACTGAATAAAAATCTTTTATCTGTGAACATTTCACTGCAGCTTGTCTGCTTGTAATAGGTGGTTGGTCACTTGAAACACAAGTCCTTGTTTGGCTTCTTCAGCTGACAGAAACATTTCTGTAGTAATGCAAGTAATAAAGAGCCAAAGTTCTGCCTCAAAGGGTACTCAGCACCTCTAAAATTAGCGGTTATTCAGTGTTCATAGCATTAAGCCATTAACTCCACATCCTTTAAAAGATGATGATGATGATGATGATGATGATGATGATGATGATGATGATGATGATATGCTTCTCGGGTTTTGCCAAAAAGAGATGAAGTCCCAGCACAAAGCAAAGGCAGAAGTCAATTCTGGTCTTCAGGCCTCTGCTGGTGAGGGGCAGTATTATTTCCAAACTAAGGTGCTAAAGAAAGGTAGGGGGGAATAACTTCTTCACAAGAAGAACACTCTGGGCCCATTTTGTCCTTCTTCCGGCACACTTCTCATTAGCAGTCCTATGGGGTCACCATCCACATGGCTGGCAGAGAGAGGAAACAGTGCCACAGCAATGCATTCATGCTTACTGCATGTCCCTGCTTATCCTTTTTGCCCATAGAGTGGCAACTGGGGCAGACCAAAACTTTACACAACATTGGTCCTGAAACCAGGAGCAGTATTGGGAAGGGATGCTATTCCTGCTTGCAAGGTCGAGGACTGTTAGTCAGTGAAAGAGCTCTGTAGAGTTATACATCACTGAAGGTGTGCAGCAGACTATACATCACACATGGAGAATATGTTTCTATAGTCATAAAATCAATCCTCAAAAATGTGCAGTTCTACAGCAAATACTTATGTAAGGTGGTAATTTTGTGTACAGTGTATGTTTCTCTTTTTCATATGTCACTCACTGAATTTTTCCCTCAGATAGAAATGCAATTTTCAGCCAGACTTATTTCTTATAACTATATCTGAATACAGAATGAAGTTTGGTTTTCTGTTTTTTTTTTTTGTGTGTGGGGGAACTGATCTAAATTAGTGGGTTTTGCTTTATAGTTGAGAATCACTTCATATTCACAGCTCTGGTAGATGAAGGTTGCTGTCTCACATGAGGCCAGCAGCTGCTGGTCCACCAGGCAGTGGTCCACTGAGGTGCCTGCAGGAGTGCTGCAGGAACTGAGACCGTTGCTGTCCCAGGGTGGGGGATGCAGAAGCAACACCACTGTGTTGTGTGTTTGGATGCATGGACCAAATGGCTGGGGATACTTAGGACATCTGGGAAGGAAGGCTCATCCTTTGGGTAAGCAGTACCTTCTCCCTCACCCCCTGAAGTATGAGACAAAAAATGAGGAAGTATGTTCTGCGTGTGTTGACTTCTCTTTGATTAAATTGCTTTATTTCTTTAAATTATCTGCCATGTTGTATTGATAATAACTAAATAATGCCATATACATTGTCTTATGGAAATGCATCCCCATAACCACTCCCAAGGAGGGAAGAGGGTCAGCAGTTGCCTGACTCTTTTTGAGTGGCTGCTCTGTGAGGTCACAATATCCTGCTGCACACTATGCTACATATTAGAGCATCAGGCAGATTGCAGTTTATATCTATTTAGAAAACAATGGCCAGCAATATCCTGGTACACCTTTCTCAAGTTGTTATGTACATACATACACCTGGAGGGTCAGAGTGCAGCTGAGATGAAGAAGTGGTCTCACAGATTGTTTCTACTACGCAGGCGTGAGACCTGCCTAAACAGATGATTTAGTAAGTGTTTTTCTTCCATCAGTAACTATCCAGGTGTTAGTGAAGAAGTCTGAGGAACTCCTCAATATTTTGTATTGGCTGAGCCATCAGGCTGACACAGCCTATATACTTTAGGATGCAACTTTATGCCAGAATATCTGTATTAAAATATGATTCTAGAACAAAAGTGTATATACAGATGAGCAAGCTCACCCAACACAGATTTCTCATCTCCATTTTTTCCTTTTCAGTTTTTTTTTTCCCCACATAGGAATTCATCAGAGTTATATTTTTCCTGATTAACACATTCCTTCATCAACTATAATTGCAACCATTAAATTAGATTGCCTCCTGTTAATCTTCCACTGCTTCAATCCTATTATGCAGAGAAATAATGTAAACTGTCAGAATTAGAGGATACAAGTGCCAATCTTGAAACTAGAGAAAAATATTGTTTTAATAAAAAGCCTTTCCATCATACTGAACCTTAAAGCAATACATAGATGGCATTTTCTTAAACCACCAGCAATGTGCGTTAACAATGGGAAATCTTTTCATTAACAGGAAGAAATAAACATCATATCAAAGCTGATGGCATTCTTGCATGCATCATTTGTATAGCTCAACAGACAGCTTAGAATTAAAGGGAGCCTCAGGCAAGGAGTTGCAGAAGCAAATAGGAGCACTTGAAGTCTTAATTTATATCTCAATATAAAGTTTATAAGGCTAGATAAAAAAGTAGGTAGTGGAAACATTAAGTCCCAGCAGTCTAGCTAGTCTGATTAATAACTCTTTGAACAGAACTTATATTAAGACAGTTCAGGGAACTCACAGCTGGGTTTAAAACGAAAAGCCTGGCACAGCTGCCAGACTTGGCACATAATGGAGGTGGAATACTTCCTCTAGAGCTACCTTATGTTAAAATACGATATTAATCTTGCAGTAAGTTTTAAAGATCTCATGATCTGAGTGAACATATTAGCTTTTGCAGCACTGAAACATTCTACACATCCTCCTATGATTTTTTGAAGACTTTATCAAAGATTAATTAAAGCTGCAGCACATTCAGGAAAATACTGCATTTTTAAATGTTAAAATAAATTATAAACTGTCCCTAGTTTTCTAGTGTATAGATAAAACCAATGACCCCTGCACTGAATAATTAATCTTCAGTACCTCTATAGTCCATGGTCAATCAATTATTTTTTTATATTTGAGGTAGTAAGGGAAAAATGCTTATTACCAGAATGAGCAGAATTATGTTAGCTTTGCTGTGAAGAGTAAAATATGCATATTTAGAGAAATCTACTGTTTCTTTATTATCTAATTTTTAAGATGGCTTAGGAAAATTGTCAATGATGGGTCTTAAGAGTTGGTTGTTCATTCAGAATACAAGTGACTGGAATGCCCCCCTCCCCAAAAAAGGAAAAAACCACAAACCAACAGAATATCTCTATAAATCCCCAACTCATACATTTTCATTCCAAGGTTTCTCCACCAGTTTTTCACAGGATGATTTTTTTTTTCTCCTGTAGGTTATCATAAAGGTATTCTCAGAATTCATTCAGGCTCCCATTTGTAACTATTATTATTACAATAAGTACCTTCCCTGTAACAACAAAGGTTCTCTTGAATTTTTTTCAGGCTTATTCAGGCTACTTCAACCTCTGCAGTTCTCCTTTCCTTGGTGCAGCAACCTGGCAGTCCTCCAGATGTGGCCTGCACGGATTAGTTGATGTCCTCTGCCAGGACAATTATTTCCATTGGCAAAGGGTTTGAAAGATGTTTAAACGTACAATGTATGCTTTTATGACCTTATTTTTCTGCATATATAATTGCAGTAGTGACCCTCAGCACACTGTGCTGCTAAGAGTAGGGATTGAAATTAACTTAGTGCTCCTGAATTTGTGAGAGGTATACAGCATCCTCTACTCAGGTGTGACCATGTTTCAAAGGAGGAGACCCCTGGGTCTTGGGTAAGGGCATCTGGGAGACCAGGTCTCCAGCTCTGGTGCTGCTGGCTAACCTTGGCTGGCCGAGGGTGCAGCTCCCGCACTGTCCCTTTGCAAGTGAGCTGGCTGCTGGGGGCTGCTGTAAGTAGAGATTGGGAGGGAGGCTCAGATGCATGCCTCTGGTCTGCAGTGTGATGCTTTGGTCATGGGCAGTTCTGGCCAGTTGTGTTCAAAACTTAAAAGATGTAAAATATGACTGACAGCATTTGGAAAAGATAGTCACTGTGCTGCCAGTGGGGGTAGGAATTACTTTAATAGCTAAGGATGGAAAGTAGCTTCTCCATGGAGTGGTCTCCATTGCAGAATGTATTATATCCAGCACAGTGGCATGTCCTCAAAGGTAAGGAAACAGAAAACAGGAAAATGAGAAGGGCAACAAGAAGGAACTGGCGGGTGACAAGAAAAAGAGGCAAGAAAAGAGACACAGAAAAGCAAGGCAGATATGGAAGTGCACGTGGGGAAGAAAGGATAGAAAAAAAATGGGAGAAGAAAGCTTCACAAAGATGCTGAAGAAAACTAAAGTGCAAATAAGCAAAGTGATTCAGAGAAGAAGAAAGTGGGAAAAAGAGCGAGTTGGAGCAGTCATCAAAAAGAGTCATAAGGGAACTGCCTGCACTCCCACAGGAATGGGTGATGAGGGGAGCTCTGACCCATTTGCCATGGTCAGCACCCAGCAACCCCATAGATCAGACGCAACAGCAGGATCCTTATCTTCCAGTCACATCCTTGGCCCTCAATCCTTCCACCCTAAGCTGACATCATAAAAAAAAGGTACTCCCTGAAGTGCAAGAACACTTCTGAAGAAGTGCAAGAACACTGCTGAATTCCTTCCCTGTTTGTAAATGCGATCTGCCACAGAGGGAAAGGCCTGGTGGCACTGGTGGGGTGAGACACCACTGAGGTCTGAGGAGACCATCACTCCCCATGGTGCTGCCCTCAGATGGCTTGTCTTTCTTACTCATTTTTCAATTACATTGTCACTCCGGCAGTGGCAATACCTGTATAACACATAGGTTTTCAGCTGATGAGAAAAGGATTGTCAGAGGGGTATAAGACATTTTTGCTGAAGAAATTCTCATTCTGTGTCCTTGTCTCTCAGTCTGTCATATCTATTTCTAAGTTACCTACTTTGGGATCTGAGCAAAAACTGTATTATCACTTAATTCTATTAAATATTTTCTAAAGCAGTTTATGTATGTGTGGGAATGTAGAGTGTGAAGCCTAATTAAATTACAATTATCTCATAATTTTCATAGTAAAAGTTATTATATATTTGCAATCTAATTATAGAGTAGTTTCATGATAATTGAGAAGTTATTAGTGGAACATAGAATGAAACATTATAGGAAATCACTATTTTGTCCAATTTGCCCATCATTATTTGTCTAAAAAATATAAGGATGAAATTGCTCGCATCATATTCTTGAAAACATTTTGCCTAAAGGAGTTCATTGTTCATATTTGAATGAATGTTTAAGTGCTTTCCTTCTCTCATCCCAAAAACTTTACATTCAATCATCTCTCTACAAGCCATGAAAATACTTCTGGTGGACAGACAGCACTTCAGAATGTCCTCAGGTGCTTTTTGAGATAAGATGGAGATGGAAAGTAGAAGAGCATCTGTATGCTGGGTGATAAGGGTGAAAACAGCATCACAGTGATTTATGGTATATCTAAGATATACGTATGTTTTTCTTTGTTCCTTTAAAAGAAAGCTTTGCACTTGAGGCTAAGCTTGGGACTGTTAATTGGGAATTGTCAGAATGAGTTGCAAGTGCTGTGAGACCTCTGTAAGATTACACAGCTGAAGCAGAACAAAACTTTTCCAATACATGGATAATTGCATGCAATTTACCTACAGGGCTTTGCATTATGTTTCAAAATGTTTTGAACAGCAGTGATCTTCATGGTCACAGTATTCATGAGAGAACTGTTATCTACTGGAGAAACATTTCAGGTAAACTTTAGATGGCAGCTTTGTTATTTCTGCACTTGTTACGTCTTTAGGAATTATGTCGCACTGTTTCAGCTCAGCCTGTTTTAGAGGGATGGGTAAGGCCTGACTACTGATGGCCTTACTTCATGTTGGGAAAGAACGAGCTGGTCCCGAAGCTATTCAGGTCTACATGGTAAACTGTAAAATGGGGAGATCCCTTTGAACCATTGTTTCGCACTGTTAAATCAAGGTGAAGATGTGGTGGAACCCCATTTTGTCAATAAAAGGGGGAAAGGTCCTGGCTGAGGCCAGGATTGGGCCCATTTGCTACAGATGGATGTTGGAAAGCAGAATGAAAAGGATCACCAATGCTTACAGCGGTCCAAGCCAAACCTCTGTTAGAAATGAGCACTGCACATCTGAATGCAGCACATGGGCTGCACCTGCTCTTTCTCTTCCTTCTCCCTACTCAGTAAAGAGGTGCCAATATGTTTCCAAAAAATTATGTTGATGGTGAATGGACTGCAGCCTGTTTTCCTCTCCCAATCCCTGCTGACAAACCGAGCCCAGCACCTATACCAACTGCTTTGTACAGCCTTCTGTCACAAAGGTTGTGTCGTGGTTTAGTCCCA
>VZTV01036197.1:321-14473 GCA_013400875.1 Anhinga rufa
TGCAACAATAGTAACACCAGCTCTTGCTGGGCATCTGTGCCTGCAAGCGTGCAATGGTCTTATCTCATGCTTTTCTAAAGAGTAACCACAGCCCACTGCTGGGTGTCTGCAGGGCAGGCAGAGAAGCTGTAAAGGAGGAAGTCAAAGGCAGCATGGTCTTGATAAAAAGGGAGTGGTTAGCAAGGAAGGACCTACAGAGTGTTTCTTTTACATAATTGATCCTTAAATAGTGACAATATCTGTGTGAGGCAAATGGCTCTTCAGTGTAGTGTGTGTTAGGGAGCACTGTGCTGTGTGGGAATTGTGGGGTAACTACGATCTTCATAGGGGATGGAGCTGGTTCCCTCAACACATCCCTCCAGATTACGGTAATCCTCAATGAAGGCCTCAACAATTCAGCAGTAACCAGGTTGGTTTGTGTCACAGCACAGATTAAAATGGCAGCACAGATGCACACAGAGGTGTCTTAAAAGGTAAGAAAAAGCTCTGCTCAGGACCCAAGGTGAGGGCAGAACTCCAGATGTTGGGAGTGAACTCAGCTGAGCATTGGTAGAGACTAGAACTTCTTGCAAGGAAGAAGTTGAGGCTTACTCTACAATAATTTGACCTCTACAATAATTGTAGGGAGTATGTCATTGCTGACCTGTTAAGTGATCTTGGATGCTTTTCTGTTTGTGCTACAGACTGAATAATGATGAAGCTGGAGCATAAATAATTTTAGGATATCTTGTGAGAGAAGTGAAAGACCTTTTCAATGTCTGTATTTTAGTTTCATATGTTGGGAAGTGAAGATGTGGCGATGATGAATGAGTGAAATGTAAAAGCTGAATTTTCATGTGTCACACCAGGGTTTACATTTTCAACTAGTTTTGTAATTCCGTATATTATAGGGTCCTGTCTTCTTGGGTAAATTTAATTTATAGATCCACTTTTTAGTTTGTAAATGGAGAAATTTTTTTAAATCCTCCATTCTAATATATTCATTCATTTGGAATTCTGATTTGATAAACTTAAAATTTATAACCCTTTCACTTTGTTTGACAGTACAGTGTACTAAGAGGAAGATCCAACACACACAGTTCTTACAACTGTCTGACCTTATCTACACTACCAACAATAGTGTAAAAAAGGCCAAGAATCTTGGATTCTGCCTTTGCCTTGTCTCTGGGGAAACTATGGCAATTTTGATTAGAGATAAGATACCTGAAGCATAACAATTCTGAAACATAGTGGGGCCAAATAGCTAATCCTTGAGCTAATTAAAAAATGCTGGCATAGCAAGACAAGTACTGGCAAACTCTCTGAGCACACACAATTTATGCAAACAAAAGGTTAAGCACAACAGATTATGCCAATTTCCTGTATGAAATAAACTGTACTGAAAATTCCAGTTTTTGCTACTGGAATAACAGTGTTGGAATAAATGTGTCTACATTGTACATAACATAAAGATGCTTAGGAAAATTAGTAACTTAAGTCTTCCTGAACATCAGTTTAGAAGAAATATCAAAGTAGTAAGATACACATCCAAACCCACCGGCTGGGCATCAACAATAGGTCAGTGATATTAAAATCATAGGTTCAAGCGCACTAAGCTATAGAAATAAGATCTGAATATTGAGGTGAAGACATAACACATGTTTTAATGTGTCATTAAATTAAATCATAGTTTTTAATCAAGGTTGACTTTTTTTCTGACAGACAAATAGGCACTTTTCTGATAACAGGGGGGAAATCTAATAATAACAGATGGGATCCCAGAAAATATCACAACTGTCATTTAGAACTTGTCTTGACAGGCAGTTATACTGGAAATGGATTAGGTTAATTTGCCATACAGCATTTGTATCAGAATAAACATGGAGCTAATAAGCAATAATCTTTGCATTTTAAATAATTTCTTGCTTAAATTCAAACATTGTGTTTCAAAGTCTTTGCATTATTTCGGGGCTGTGCATTACATTATTTTGCCTCATAATCAGTCCTATTTTCATTTTATCAGGACTGCAATGTAAAAAATAATGAGTAACTAAGTACAGTGCTCTTAATGTTCTTAATCCGTGTTGCTTAAATCAACTTGATTTAAACCTTACAATCTTTTGTTCAGCTTCAGGGTTTTATTTAAAAGTCTCTCAAAACACAAAAGGATTTCCTCTTAGTTTCCAGTTGCATTGACTCATTCTTCTTGCTAAGATAGCTATAAATAGTTTTCTTATGAGCTTTGATGTATTTCTTTGTTTGGTCAGATGTTTGTTGATACGTTTCTGACAGTTCTTTTTTATCTCTTGATTTTTTTTCATTTTGTGTTTGTCAAGGCTGACCGCAGTTCTTTATTAGGCTGAACTGATTTCTTCTTCATCTTCCTCAGAGTTGGCATCATCGTTGTAGAAGTGAATTGTAGCTTGTACTGGAAAACTTGCCAGAACCTTCTCTCCGATGTTACTAAGAAACTTCTCGGATTTGGACTTGGGCAAATAAAGTCTAATAAGAAAACATATTTTAAGAGAAAAAGTAAAACTATGCAACACTTTCCTAGCTAAGCTAGCTTGAGTATTAAAACCTATTTTAATCTTTCTTTGGAGAGAGAAAAATCATAGGATTCCTTGTCTTTTAAAATAAAAGTTGCTAACGGAAACGTACTGTTGATTTTAAGTTGCCTCAGTTGCTTTGGGTATGTTGTGTATTGGATTTATCTACAGTACTGCCCTAATAAAGTGTTGCCAGGGCAATGATGCGTGCTTGAGATGTTTTGGTTTAGTTTGGTTTTTAGCACGGTTCAGAATAGAAGTGTCCTGTGTGACTGGGGGAAGTTTGAGGAATGTTCTGGGATTCTGGAATTCAGATTAAGGCACCAGGTTAAGACTGGGGTGGGTTGATTTTAGTGGGTTTTGTGTCTCTAGGTGGAGGAGGAGGTGTACAATGAGAGAGATTTATTTCAAAATTTGTATTGCTTTGTATTGAAATCATAAATGTCTTAATGTACATTTCAGGCTTTCACCAGCTTTCCCACTAAAGCAAAACTCATGTGGTCTGTATACATACGTATGTGTTTTTCAGTGCATATGTATGTACATCTCTCTTCCTCTTCATTCCACTTTGGCCAGTTTTCAATTAAATTTGACAGTAATAAAGGTCACACACAATTTAAGGTTCTACAACTTTCATAAAAACACGTGCTCATAAAGAAGAGGGATATTCCATTAATTTTCCTTCTCTAAATGAAAAGTCTAGATCAGGAGTTTCTACATCATTAAGCCTTAAAGAATCCAAATGTTGGTGAAAACCCTTATAAATTCCCCAAGCAGAGGAAAAGCTTTACCTGGAGTTTAACTTTTATTCAAAAGCAAATTTAAGAAAGCTCAACACAGATCTGTAACAAGTCACATTCCAAAGCAGCTGTTCACGTTAATTATTTGTCCTTTGTGGGCTTGTTATCATATTAATAAATGTAAATATAAATTAGATGAGGCAGAAGAACATTGTTTCTTTTAAGATTACTTTTTTTCTTATTTTTGTTATTAGCATATTGTTTCAGGTTCTGTTCAGCCTGGACATCTTTCCTTGTGGAGGATAAAAATCTATGGAGTCTGATGAGTAGTTAAACTGCATTACTAAAAAAAGATACTCTAGAGACAACCTTCTCCCGAGAAGGACTATGTCTCATCTTGGAAGGTGTCACTTTTCCTGTATCAAGTGGAAGGACTTAACTCACCTCACTGGATGTTGAAACCCCAGGGCTCCTTTTGATCTAAAATTTATTAGTTGACCATCCAGTTCTGACTGTAAAGAGACATATTTATTATTTAGAATAGGCTTAAAATGAAGATTTCACTTTTTTCCTTCTACAGGTAACTGTAAAATTCTACAGCACTGTTGCTTTGTTGAACTTGTACATTTTTTGAGCCATAAAGCCATGAACTTGTACATTTTGCTTAAGTTCTTATGGAATATCTATAGTGACTGGTGAGCTAACAACACTACCAAATGGAAGCTCAGTGATTGGAAGAAAAAAGGATTTTCAATCAGTTTAAAGGATTGGGAGGTTATGGATTTTTAAAGTACCTCTTTAACTACACTCACCAGTGGTTTGGAGTTGGAATGTTCAAGCTGGCAAGCTTAATTATAATCAGAGATCACACAAGCACGTTAAGAGTCCAAACAGTAAAATCAAGAGACAACTGACATCTCATATTTCTATGCAAAGAGCAATGAAAAAAAGCAAGCATTTTTGATATAACGGAGTAGGTAGCAAAAATACATTTTAAATATCAAAATTAAGTTTAGCACAAATAAATTCCTTCAAATTAAAGTGACAATAAAACCCAACAATTTGCAAATGTTGACATTACTAAATCCTTTTAGGATTATAAATCTGGAATGTAAACCTGAAAGCATCTCCCAAAGTCACTGAGCCCTATCACTTCATCTTGTAGGCATGTATTCTCTTCCATATCTTAAAACAAGACCTTTTTTACCCTCCATTGCTATAAACTTGATGGTGCATAAAATAGGAAGATTTAGCTTTGCTATACTAGAACCTCTAGTGAACAGAAGCTAGAAACTGTCCACTCTGCTACGAACAGACAAAGATGACTTTTGCCACTGTCAGATTAATTAATCTATCTTTTTGAGGAAGTAGGTTTCAGCATGGATATTTTGGTGGGCCCTGAAAAGCCCTTGGGCCACAGACTGAGCAAGGGGTCCTGTAGAATTCTCTCCCTAACTTTTACATTGGCCTATTTCTCTCATACCTGTTTGTCTTGTAGACAAAATGATTTGTCTTCAGGCTGTTAGGGTTTGGCTGAGGGTTTTTTTGTGTTTAATCAGGAGATGTATTTACTTTCTTTCCACAGTACCTAGTAAAATGGACTCCTGATCTAGCTGAACATTGTAGATGTGATCATAATAACTCTGCTAAATACCATGTTACTTTTCTCCTTTCATGTTTACATGAAAATTAAAATAATCTTTTTTATCATTATTGACCTGTATTTTCTACTGTCTTCTTTTTGGAATACTTATTGGGTTTTAATAATCATCTATGTAGTAATGCGTATTGATTAAACACATATTATATACTTTTTATTTTCAGACTGTAATTGAGCATTTCTGAAAAGCAATTCTGATAAAAGCTAATTAATTACAAAATCTAACTCAGTTGTTCGTATACAACAGAAAATGTTCAGTGTTAATTCGTATTATATTGTAGATATGGTAATAGTAACTTTAAATTACTTTTCATGGCTTTTCTTCAGGCATAAATAATGATGTATTTGAATTTAGGTAGCAGGGAAAGTGCTACCTTTTATATAAGGAAAAGTATATTACATATAGGTAACTAAGGGGTATATTGTAAAACATGTTCTTGGCAATAGAGGTAAAATTATTACTTTAAATTTTTTTACCAGTACTTTTATTTTTTAGTGCTTTGCTCTGCAACTTTCAGTTCCTCAGGTTAGATTCTTATATGTATAATCCTGAACATTTTTTTTAATTGCTCAGAGGATATTGAAACTTTCATTCACTTCACTCTCCAGTGTTTGGAGTGTCTACCGATCTGTAAAGCACTGGCATTTGTATGTATATATTGCAGAAAATAAAAGTAGCCAGCTTGCAACTAACTAGCAAAAACATTGTGCTCAACCCATCTTGGAAGGCCTTCTGCTGGAAACCTCAGTAACTTTGCTGAAGAAGATATCTCTTGCCTTCCACAGCTGCAGGATATAGGTGAGCATCAGTCAGTACCTCTTCCCACCTATGCACCACACGAAGTATCCAAGCATCTTTCCTCAGTTGTCGTGCCCTGTTAAAAAGCACATAAAAGGGCTCCTCAAGCCCTCCTTCAGCCCTCATTAGGTCCCAAGCTACAGAGGCATCCTAGATACTGAAGCAGTGTGGATGGGCCATAACATAAGGATGTTCTCAGAAGCTTCTGGCAGGAAGGAGAAATGTTAAAAAATTGAAACCAACTATTTCAGTTATACTTGGCTTGAAACAATGCCAGGCACAGCAGCGGAAAACTTCATATATGGTTTGTTTTTCTCACACAAGGGGGCAGAAGCCCAAGTGCAAATTAAAACTTTTGAGCTGGTTGAATAAAATTTTCTACAAAAACATAACCTCAGTAATAAATCACAACTTCCTGATTTCAGAAACCTTAGTTTCCTGAAATCATCACTGT
Source organism: Anhinga rufa (assembly GCA_013400875.1). Classification (NCBI taxonomy): domain Eukaryota; kingdom Metazoa; phylum Chordata; class Aves; order Suliformes; family Anhingidae; genus Anhinga; species Anhinga rufa. The sequence continues at coordinate 6,503 of VZTV01036197.1, forward strand.
AAGCATGTACTTTCATGAGAGTAAGACTCCTCTCATCCTTAGTAAATTTACAGGTGCCTCTGGCAAAGCTTGGAACACTGCTGGGAAGGATGTTCTTCCACAGGCTTTCCCAAGGCGCCTGCCTGGAGGAGTGTGGTGCTCCCTCAGATCTGTACAGTTACAACCTCCATCTTCAGCAGACAAAAAATACAAGGTAAAAAGGTATTGCACGTGTTAGAATATAGTAGAAACTGAGAGTCTTTAAAGACTTGCACTAAGGAGAGTTGTTGTCTTAACATGCTGAGCCGCTGGCAAAAAGTTGAAGATGTCACTGTGGATCAGATGCTGCAAAAACTTATGCAGGTGCTTAAGACTGAGCATGGGACTAGCATAATTTCAATACATCTTTTTAAAGTTCACAGCATTGGGACCTATATTGAATGTGCCTCAATCTTTATTTTTGTTCTTTGAGCCTAATAAATCTTCCTACATGAGTAAGTAAAGCTAATAATCAGGGTGCCTTTCAAAGGCACTTGGCAGTAAGAGCTACTTTAAAATCAAATTTTCTGTTGATGTCCCAGCTGGTTTAGCTATAGCAACATCCCTCCCAAAAAACCCAATCAATAAAATTGTGCACTTGCAGTATGTTTTTTAAATTTAATCTTAAAATCATTTTAACTCAAACTCCTCCTATATACAAAATGCCACAGAGAGTAGGTCTGGAAATTTCAAACTGAGGATATTCTTGTTTTTATAATTAAGCAAATTAAAAACTGCTCTTAAAATAAGGGTTGTTTTGAGTAAGCAGTGCTTTCTGCAGCTCTTTAAGAACTGATAATGATTCTATATCTGATACAAAATTAGAGATAGTGTTAACCATTATCGTGTATAGAACACTGTAATTTGAACAATATTTTCTAACACTGAAGAAATGCTTGAAGGGAAAAATGAATAGATGACCAAGCCTCACTTCCTGTGTTCAAATAGTTTCAATTTCTGCACCTGTTTCCTATAAGGATTATTTTCTCCAGAATTTGGTCTCACCATTTGTTGATTCTCTGTCATCTCACCATCTCTTGCTGTGAGCATCCAGGGCCTCCATAAAGCAGGGCTACTGAAAGATTAAGATAGAATAGCGCTCCCACAGTTAATTCTTTGTGGTAATATCCGTAAAGTACAGCTCCTTTTGTTAGATTCTGCTGGTATCTTTTGAAATAACATTATTTTTTTCTTTTCAATGGATTTTGATTTGGTAAATCTGATTTCTATGGCAATATTTGTCTTCTGTCTACGATCTGATTAAACAAACTAGATGATGGCTCGCACATTTTTAGCTAAGGTATCATTTCCCTTTAAGATTTCACAACTCAGAGTGACTGCACTGAACTCCAAATGATGATGTAATTAATACTGAAATCTTTTATTTATGCAGCACTGCTACAAAAGAAAAAGTACCCCTCCCTCTCTGTCTAAATACAGATTCCATGTCGTCATTGAGTGGCTGGTTATTGAGTAAGCAATTCCAGCATTAAACTGACATGGGCAATCTCATCTAATTAGCTTAAAAGAGCATATGCAGTGGTGGATGTTACATCTGCCTTTTGTTTGGGCAGTTTGCAGGGGACTACAATTATAGATGTTCTTTTTAGCAGTACTTTCCATCTCTGCTGCTGTGTAACAGATCCATACAGTTGGGGAAATGGAAAAGTGCTTTCAGATATGAAAGGTAAATAAACTTAAAAAAAAAAAATAGTTATCGCAACCTTAATTTTAATTTACTTCCCTTTGTAAGTAAGTTCTGAAATATTTGACTGAAAATGATAAAATATTGGCAAAAGAAATACAATACCCACTCCAAGTGAAACATTTCAGAAAGTTATTTTGCCCTTTACTTCTGAAATTGGAAATTGTTTTTTTGTTGTCTGTTCAGTGCCGAAATCGTTGCATTCAAATGATACTTACAGTCGAAGTTTCGAAAGAAAGGCTGCTGAAAAAAGTCTCCCTGCGGTTGCCTTACCTCTCTGGGCGCTCCCTCGGCCAGGGTGGGTGCCGCTGCTGGGCGCCCCGGGAGCAATGACAGACGCCACCCGCTGCAGCCTGGAGCGGGAGACCTGCAGCTGCACCCTCCATGGCATTTGATGGTCTAAAGCCTGTGGCAGGCTGGGGGCTTGCCTGGGCCTTTCAGCCCCTCCTTTATCTTAACTCCCAAAGAATACTTACCTAAAACAAACACGGCCTCAGGTAAAAGGAGGGAAAAGTCCTTAATGAGATTTCTTTTGCCTCCCCCAAATAGTTCACAGATAGGGCTCTCACATTGGCAGGCTGTCCTGGGCAGAGCACTGCTGGGGAAACAGAGGCTTTTTGTTAAGTTTGGTTAGCAAATCACATGGAAAATAATCCGCGCCCTTTATCTTGCTGTCGCTGTTTCACAAACTCCATATTTGCTCTATATGAAATATATGATGTAAATACTCTTTTTGCATGTCTTGGGGAAACTCATCAAAATCCTGTCCTAAGAAAATGTAACAGAGACTCAAAGAGAATTTTAAATGTAAATTTATTTTTTAAATTACTAAAGTCTTTTCTGTGTCCTACTTTAAAAGACAAAAAGATACCAAAAACCAGTGAAGGTAAAAGGATTTAAAGACAGGCCTAGTGACTTCCTCAAGACTATAGAGGTGTTCCTTTAATTTGATTGCTATCTGGTGGATGGAGAAGAAAGCTTATGCCAAGGAAGATTACTTTGTCTATCAAAGAATAAGGGTTATGAATGCCATTGCTTTGAGGAATCTTCTATTTCAAAGTACACAATATATGCTTTTAAGCCTACAAAGACTGAACAGAAACAGACTTCTTCCAAGCTTTCTTCCCACTGTTTTCATTTGTAGCGTGCATTACTCATTGCTTCTTACATTGTACAAGAACAATTATTACCTGGTGGGTGACATTATCTGATTTTCATTGCTGTGGTTCATTGCTACAGTTCACTTTGTTTCCTTTATTTCCCAACTACTGCAGAGATGTAACAGGATTTCAAGAACTTAAAGCTGAATTCTCTTTCCACCGGTGCTGTTTATACATTCACATCAAAGGAAACAGATTCAGCTCCCACATATATTTGGTTTCTACCGGGAACTTTCTTCCCAGAGAGAAAAAGAATTTTGTTTACTGAACATGGAATGTCCGCTGATTATTTAGTACCAGTTAGGTCTCTTCTAGTTGGCTTAGCTGAAGAAATCATCAAAACAGTCAGTTTGAGAGGACACTGAAAATTCTCTGTGGGAGTCAGATCCCTCCAATGTAAGCCTTGTGGCTTTTTCAAGTTATGATCCTGCTGGAGGTAGCACATGTGCAGTCAGCAAGGAGGAGCTGGACTCACAGATAAAGACCGCTGGCTACATTCCCTTGAAGACATAATTTTCCCTTGAAATTGTTCTGTATTAGAAAACACTGTATACATACCTTTGCACGTGTGGGGGGTTTGCACCTTCTACTGATTTTGCTTAAATTTAAATGTTGTTCTTCCACCAGGGAGGAGCTTAGGTCAGATTTGAAAGTCACGGTGATTTTCCTACACTGATGCAAGTTGTACAGCTGTGTTAGCTACTTGGGGCTCCTAAGACTGCCAAAAGTAATAGCGTAACCCAGGTTCTGGTATTTTTGAAGTAGTCTTCAGTAACAGCTTCCAGGATTTGATTTGTTGAGGTCCAATTCTTACATTAATTTTCCCTGATTTTAAAAACATCCCTTCTTGCTGTGACAAATAGGTATGGTTTAAACTCAAAGGCCAAAGCTATTAAATGCTGTTCTGGGAAGCACTGACAATATGCAATAGGGGATTCACAGTCTAAATCTACTCCCTCCCATGTTTAAATGCTGTGTAATATTTGTAAATTTCTAACTAAGTAAATAATACTATATCTCAAAGAAGAAAATATATGCATAGTCTCAAGCAAATAGATGCACAGTCTAATAACTTTAAACATTTATGCATCAAAATCAATGCAATTATTTGAATGAAGAATATAGTGAATAATATTCAAATAACAAACTACATATTAAATAGCAGCATGGGTCCTGAGAAAAAAATGGCAAGCTTCTTAAGTAACCTAAATTGTAATTTAATATCTTGCTGAATTACAGTCTTAAATACACATATATAATTTCATCAGCTTAGTTTTATTTAGGCCTAATTTAATTTGATAGTGGAAAGAGAAGTGTGCATTACACAACTGATGTCTATGCTCCTGATCTTGCAATCAGATCCATGTGTGAGGATAATTGATTTATAACTCTGGACAGAATCTGCCAACATGGATATTGGCGCAGGACCAAAGCCTAAACTACTAAAGTATAGCTCTCCAGAAGATGAAAACTTACCATCAAATAAATCTGTTGGTAAAGCCCTGCAGGACCAAAGTTGTTACAAAACTATTGAACATATAATTTTTTAAATGAAGCTATAACGTAATCTAATATAATTACATGTAACACTGTAGAAAAAAAAAGTTAATATTACATTATTGTACTAATTAATTGAAGCACACAACTTTAACTGGTATTTTCATGGAAATTATTAGCTAAAATCAGGTTGCAGATTTGTGGAAAATGGTTTATTCCAGTAAAATATAAGCAGTTGTAATAGTGTATGATCTCTAGTTTCTAAAAAAAAAAAAAAGGGGCAGCAGTTAGGCCAGTCATAGCTGTCTAATTTTAAGAACTATATTACTTTTTGCAATATACTTAATTTTAATACAAGGTGCTGTACTTGGTGAAGAACACTTCACAGAATCAGAAAACACTGATTCTGTTACAGATGCCCATCCATTTTTCCCAGAAGCGAGGAGGTTTTTTCAGACTTCTGATACTACCTGAGAATAACTTTGACAGACTTGATTCTTACAGAGAGCTGAGCCATAAGATAATTATTTTGTGTTAATTGGAAGGGGGTTTTTATCTTTATGGGAAACCTGTTTTACTTATTTTCTCATGAAAGCACTTATGCGTTATCAAGAATAGTGAGCATTCAATAAAAATTGGTATAGTCAAGGAAACAGCATTTATAGTCTTGAATAATACCTGGTATTAAACATGACATAGGCATTTGTATCCACTAATAGCATGCAAAGCTCCTCAGAAATTGTTGGAAAAGTTTTTAGGGAACAGATGGAGGAGGAAACTGAGCTACTCACAAAGCACAGCAAGGCCAGTCTCATAATATTCCTTTAAAGTGAAAAAGAGACACTCATCCATGCTGAAGATGAGTACATAGTAGAGTTGGGTCCTTGTTCTGAGTGGCCTCCTTTGGGAGCCTTCCCACGTGGACTGTTTTAAGAGCTAAGGGAGATTTACCCCCGCAGACTGAGGCTGGCCTTTCTCTCCCATTCTGGCGGGGGGTGATTCTCCAAGCTTACAGGCACAAATTCAAAATTTAGCTTATTCACTTTCTTCAGGGTTTTTCAAATTCTCTTTAACCAATTTCATGTCTCGTGCGTGCATGCGTGCGTGTGTGTGTGTTCAGCATCTTGCAACATCATTCTGGAATCTTTAAGACAAAAACCCCAGTGTTCTGGGAAGTCTGAGGGCTAATATTACTCACTGTTTCTTCCCAAGGCTTCCTTCCACCTTCCTATAACTGACTGACATAGTTATTTTAGAATACCTATTTTAGTAAATTTCCTGATGGATACAAAGCCTTGGCTTCACAATAATAAAAAAAGAATGTTTCCCAATCTAAAATTCTTAACCTTTTAATCAGACCTTATCATGATTAAGTCTAAGCTACGCTATAATAGAAACTGGAAAACCTACAGCAACTTTATGGCTTCAAATTATTCTAATAGGGAATGTGCCCACATAGGTAGAAACTTGTCTTAAAATGGTGACTGTTTTTGCGTGCATGTTGTTCTGCTTTAGATTCCCTTGCATCATGAAGTTTTGATTCAGTTTTCTGACTTACTCACAAACATTTCCAGGGTAAGGGAACCTTAAAAGCAAAAAAGATCCTGATATAGTTGACTGGATTTGATGCCACTACAGGATTAAGCGAAGCATGTTGCTCATCGTGCAAAGGTTATATAAACAGTTGTGTTTTGTGGTGTGCTCTGAAGGTCAGCAATGCATGTGCTGTTGAACTATTACAGAGAAAGTGGATTCCAAAGTTGAGAGCTTTTTTTTGAGGTTGTGTACTTTGCTTGTTTTCTTTCTTTTGATGTGCCTGGGTAAGTATTTTGACTTCCTGCACAAGATAAAGTCACACAAAGGGCCAGTGTATAATGCCAAGTTAGGACCGCTGCAGACTTTTGTTTCTTTCTTGGTAGAATATGTACAGGATGTAGCAGCAGCATAAGGCTGGTATTTCTTAAGCCTGAGATGGAGAAGGAGAATTATTTAAATTATTTGGTCCTCCAACTGAAACTGTCACTTGTTTCTGCCATGCATTGTGGAAATCAAAATGATGTCAGCGATTCCGACCATTCTGGATAAGCTTCTGCTGTGCATGCAGATTTAAAGAAGTAAAAATGTCTGTCATAGTACTGGTGGTGTTTTTTTCTTATTGATGCCCACTCCAAAATGTGCCGGGCCAATTTGTTTCTTTGTTTATCTGCAATGCCAGTGTGTTGTTGCTGGAGATCCATGTAGGAAATGGTTCTTTTAGAATACCTGTTTTAGTAAATTTCCAAGCACATACAAGGCCATGAGTTCAGAATAATAAAAAAGAATATTGCTTCACGTCCTGTTCAGGAAATTATTGTCATTTATCAGTCAGCTTCTTTCTTCTAGCCTTCTTGCATTTTTCCTCTTGCCTTTTTGTTACCTCTGTTGCATCTCCTCTAGTGGCAAGTTGTGTTTGCAGCACACATGGCACATGCACATCCGTTTTATTTCCCAACAGGCTGCTCTCCACTCTGGCTTCAATAACCAGCTCCGCTGAGCCTTCATCTTTCTTGATTGGTGAATCCAACAAATCAGCCGAAATCAAATGCATCCATTTATGCCCACTTTGCACTCTGATGGCTACCCTGGAACAGGTATGGGACCTGGAAACTGGTGTCTTCATCTGTTTCTGTGATGGAGGGGATACTGCTCCTCTAGGATACCATGGACCCTGAAATAAGGTCAGGTGGCAGAGCGGAGCTGTTTCTGAGGAAGATGAGATCCTTCAGGAGATGGCCTCAGGTTGTGTCAGGGGAGGTTTATATTGGATCTTAGGAAAAATGTCTTTACTGAAAGAGTGGTCAGGCATTGGCACAGGCTGCCCAGAGAGGTGGTGGGGTCACCATCCCTGGAGGTGTTCAAAAAACATGTAGATGTTTAGGAGGCATGGTGGTGTTGGGTTGATGGTTGAACTTGATGATCTGAGAGGTCTTTTCCAACCTAAACGATTCTATGTTTCTGTGATTCCTTGTTGCTACACGGAAACAACCAGTGAACACTTTGGCTCTCACTGTTTTGCCTACCGGCTATATGCTTTTCTGTGACCCATAGCAGCAAGGGCAAACGCGGCTGACGGAGTAGTAAACTGATCTTTATACTAGGAACGCGAGTTCAGTTTCCTGCATTGCATCCGCATCGTCAGTGGCACCACGCGTGGCGTCGTGCTGACAGGCAGGCCCCGCAATCCCTCACCGCTGCCGTGAGGGGTTCAGGGGTTCAGGACAGCGTTGGCTTTGGAGAGCAGAGGCTGCAGGAATCCCTGAGCAGCCAGGCTGCGGTGCCCAGGGCGGGAGGACGCGGGCCGCTCCCTCACGCCGGAGCGTGGGGAACAACTGACACGGTGCAAAGACACAACCCCCAGGCTGGACCCCCCCCCCCTTTTTTTTTTAACGATTTTTATTTACTTTACACGTCGTTTCAAAGCATAATTTTGTATTTTTCGCAGCACCAGGCGCCGCTCGGCGTCAGGGGCCGCCGCCGCCGCCCGTCATCGCCCCTGGGCGGGCGGGCGACCGGGGCGCGAAGCTCGCGCCGGGCGGCCAAAGGGGGCGGGGC
>VZTV01036199.1:2850-32921 GCA_013400875.1 Anhinga rufa
TTCCCATGTTCAAGGATAAAATTACCGTCAGTAAGCTGGAGCCCGAGGAGTTAAGCAGCCACGCCGTTCGTTTCCGTCTCTATGCGGTGCACAAGATGATTGGAGAGAAGATGATGGGAGAGCAGCTCTTCTACCTGAGCAACATCAGCCAGGAAGGGGAAGCAAAGGTGACATTGGTATTGGAGCCAAGGAGTAATCTGAGAGTAAGTTTGATGAAAGAAGTATGGAGTCCCTAAAATTGTTCATCTGGTGAATGGGCACCATCTGTGCCTGATATGTTGCATTCAGGGCTGTTAGGTTGCAACTGGTGGATCTGTCCTACTGTCACTTCAAAAGTTATCAGTAAGGGGAAGCACAGGGCATGACTTCCCTACACAAAGCTGTACCTTAGTAACAATGGCTCNCATACAGAAAGGCATTTTTATGGTCAACCAAGTCATTTCATGTGCTGTCCCACAGTGATTTTTCTCTCTTTAACATTCTTTCTGCAAGACGTATGACAGCAGGTCTCCATCACTAATGCGCGCACATGGACTTTTCTATTCACGTGCATGAATCCCTTAAAAATCTATGAAAACATGAAAAGCCGGAGCTTTGCATGTCATAGCAGATGGATCTGAGCGCTTGAAAAGTAGATTGACAAGAAGTAGATACAAATGTTGAGGTTTGTCCATGTTCTTGTTTGAGACGCATGCCACCCTAGACACTTCGGAAGGGAATTACATCAGAAGTCCTATGGCCCATCATCTGTACTCTAAACAATAAGATTCCTACATTGAAAAAAAGTGTTACCTGAAACGAGAAAGAAGATAAATGTTTGAGGAGGAGGGTGATTCAGACTGCTAGTGACAGGCCTTAATTCGCCTTCTGGCTATTAACTGAAAATCTTTCCCTAATACAGTGTATACTCATGTTTAAATACAAATCATTGATCACNCAAAAGTTATCAGTAAGGGGAAGCACAGGGCATGACTTCCCTACACAAAGCTGTACCTTAGTAACAATGGCTCAGCTAACAAGCTTACACAAAATCGTGTAGATCTTCTATATCTACACAAGTCATGAAATGCTGTGCCACAAAGAAATAGTAGGTTGGTCCCGGAACCACCAAGTCTAAATACATCTTAATTTCAACAAGGACAGTAGTTCTTGTGTGCCGTTATGTTGGTGGACCTGTACTACTGCCAGTGCAAGAGCTACCTCATTTGGCACGTACTACTAGCTTGTGGATCTCTGCATTGTGCAGTTTCCATGTTACCAGAAATTCTTAGTAATGTTCATTTTCATGACAGATGGAAGTGGAGAGGTGGGTCATGTGAGGAGGAACTGGCTGTGCTGCTTCTTAGTCTTCCATGCACATCACAGTTGTATCCAGCCCTGGCTATGCCAATCAATTTGTGTAGATGAGCTCTGTTGTGATTCATTGTCTAGAAAAAGCTCAGTGAGAGGTTGTGCACATGAAATGAGTAAAACATCTCTGGGTAAAGAGGAGGTAGAGAGAGCATTATGGTAGCAAGGAAAGAAAGTAAGAAAATACACAGTACATAACCAAAAAAACCCAAACTGCAAAATGCATTCCATCCAGAAGTCACTGTCAAGGAGATTTACTGTGTATTTGATGTAGTAGGATGTATGCTTGTCTCAGAGACTTTGATTTACACTAGTGATAACACATTATGCAGAGTTCCTCATCTTTAATGAGAAAGTTCAGAACTGTGTTTTTGTAAAAGCGATGCTCTGATTCTTCTGGTGCCCCATCATAATTCATTCTTAGTAATTCTCATTTCTTAAGAGAGATCTTACTAAACAAGGCTACAAGGTATAAATTAAGGGAGGGTGGTGGTGAACGTCCTGATGAGACTTTCAGTGCTCTTTCCCTGCAGAGTGCAGACTCTCAGCTTAGTCTGTCAGCAATCTCTCACAGTGATAGCGCTTCTTCAACACAGTCCCTGTCGCATGGAGGGGTGCCAGAGCTGCTCGTGGGATTGTCGTACAATGCCACTACGGGGCGGCTGTCAGTGGAGATGATCAAAGGCAGTCATTTCCGAAACCTCGCAATTAATAGGCCACCTGGTAAGTACTTCCACTGCTATTAAATAACACAATTGAGTCAAAATTTGCTTTTTATTTTCTTCCTCAAGATACTCAATTGTCATTTCTGAGCTGGGTTTCCTTGCAGAGTATCTGATTGAAAATTAAAAGCATTATTTCAAATAGATGTGCTGGTAAATTTTACAATGTAATTGGAGGCAATCATATGGAGACACAGCTAACGGGACAGTAATACCTGAATGTCTCTTTCATTGCATACACCTTTACAATGTCTGATGGCAAAAGTGCTATTATACCCAAAGCACAGAGTAATTCTCAACAGACCCATAAAAAGAAAGAAGTGCTTTTCAAGTGATTATATGTTACCATGTGATATACAGAGGCCCTGCCTAGTGCCATTAAGTGTTTCCAAGGGCTATACTTTGTTTAGTCCCCTTGCTGTGCTGCGGAACGCTAGGTGACCTGGTGCTTTAGGCCCTTTGAGGATCCTGCTGCTGTGAATTCTCTACTGCCGCACAAAAAAATCTTCTGCAGAAAGAAGGTTTGAAAGTTGTTCTTCTGGGTTGCAACAGTTGAGTTTCCTTCCTCTGATATCTAAAGGAAAAACTGGAAATTGCTAGTAGGTTTAGTTAGTCCCTGAGCTGTAGTTAGTCCTTGAGATGGATAGTGGATGGATGGTGCTAATGCCCACAATATATGGGGTCATGCAGCCATAGTGCAAGGTGTTATCTGCTTTGCTGCTGGTGTGCCTCATTCAGGGGTTGAATGGCAGTGCTGTATTCATCTCGTATTGTCCTTTTGCCTCCTGTCTGAAACCAGCAGCTAACAGCAGTGTGAAATAACATTTTTTTTATTTGTTGCTGTGTTTGCTTTTTGTGATGTGATTGCCTGCCTGTCAAAGGTAATAGCCTTTGACAGTTCCTTGCATTCACTGGATTTGACATAGTATCTCCTGCTTGCAAAATGCTAAGATTGCTTTTGCAGATTCTGTGCTCTTTGGCCCAGAGCTAGCAAAATATTTATGTAATATTTCCGTTTCCACTGAACTGTACTTCAATATATTACAGAAACAATCTCTGTTGTTAGTCAGTCCCTCAGGAATTAAAGGCAAGTCTGTGCAATAGTAAAACACATGACCCCAGTCTCTGTAGCCCTAGCTAGTCTTGTATTAGCTGTGGCAACATAGGTCTCCCTGTGAGTTACTTAAAGACATGTTCTTGTTTGCAAGTACATGTTTTATTAAAAAGTTTCAAGTTGGAAACTTTTTAGTAATTTAAAACAAAGGTAGACTAAGACAAGAGTCTTACCACATGCTCTAGCAAGCAAGGTATGTTTATATATGCTGCAGTGTAGATACATGAAAACATACCAGAAAAAAACTGCAGCAAATTAACTTGGACCTATATTGGGACTACTTTAATTTCATCTCTGAGAATATAGCTTCAGGATGTATCTACCTATGGTGTTGGAGTTTTCTCTGAAGATGAGGATTATGCAGCACCTCTGTTCTTAAATCAGGCCCTGCACAAGTTGTCTTGTATCTGGCTGGAACAGGCATCTGTAATGGCCCACTCTTTTCCCATAAATGAAATGTCTTTACTGCAGAGAACTCAAATAATTGCCTTCCAGCTTGCTACCTGCAATGTCATGAACAAATTACTGATGTTTTGTGGTATTCTTCTAACGAATGTCTTTCTGGGTGCATATTGTATAACTCCATGTGTTGCAGTACGCTGAGTAACCCTGTTACTCATTGTCTGCGAGTCCTGGGGAGTTGTGTTTGTCCTGGGCCTCTGGTGAGATGGGGTTTGGCAGAATAGCCATGTGTGCACAGGGTAGCTTTCAGCATGGGAAAGTTTAGCTGCCTTGATTAGACGTCCCATTCTGCTTTTTCGCTGGTGGGCGCACAGGAGTGCAGTAGCTTGATTGGCAGCATCTTTAAGCCTGAGAAGCATTTTGTATTTGTTGATGAGATGATAACAGGAGCACATGAGAAAAAAAGGCATTCCTCGAGGGAGCTTTCATTTTAAATTCTGCCTGAATTTTCCATTTCTGTGTTTGTAGGGCTTCAGATAAACCTAGTTAAATCTGTTTGGTAAGCTAGCCAAAGTCTTCTGTCAGCCACCTAAACTAATAGTCCTGACATTGTTTCATAACAGTTCTTCCATCTTTGCTGTTAAGGCTATCTTGAGTGCTTTCTTTGCATTCTTTCTGTATCCAGATCAACTTTAGCATTGTCAGACCAGTATCTCTCAGTGTTAGATCGGTTCTTAGGTGAAACACAGAAATTCATAAATGATTACAGGCAAATTCCGAACCTATCACAATCTGCTTCTTTTATTCCAACTCACATTGTTTCTTCTACATTCTACATTGTTCTTCTGTGCCTGTAAAGTTCCCAGTAGTGTGGTGAGGAAAGGAAAACCCAGTGAAGCAGAAATTGAAAGAAGTTAAAAAGAAGAAAACCAGCACTTGTTTCAGATGCTGGAGAAGCAATTCACTGATAACTCCTGCAGGCACTGCAGAGGAGTGCTGTGAGGTCTGATTGTTACTGTCTGAAACATGCTGCTGGCTGAATGAGATGCTTGATAAGCCCTTTACGAGGTGAAAACTAAAACTGCTACCTCCCTTTCTGGAGGGTGAGCAAATAGCCCTTGTGTTTTCTCAAATACGTCCTGTCTGCGGTTCTGTTGTTTGAGGCTCAGAGGGAGTGATTTATTTCTTTAAAGTATCATGGGGATTTCAGACGTAATAGCGCTTCGGGACATGTAAATACCAAGCCCAAACTGCTATTCAGGGCAACCATTTATGGGAAGGCTGAGAGAAGTCTATGGCAGAATCCATCGCTATTCCCAGCCCTGCACGCACAGAGCCTATACAGTACCCATATGTGGTCCTGTTGCAGCCCAGTGGCTTTAGTATTGGCTGCTGCTGATAGCTGCAGCTATGGGGAATGACAGGAGAGTCTTGCACAACAGCAAATTCTCCAGCTGTGCTTTTTGCCTACCTTGACCCTCTTCTCTGCCACCTGGGGTCCTGCACAGGTGAGCTCAGCATCTCCTGCAGCGTGCGTGCTCCCTCCTCAGTGTCCTTGCACAGAGATTTCGCTGTGTACAGAAGAAGGAACTGGACTGGGGCACTGGTGATTTTAGATGTTACAGACTGCAGAGGCTAAACCAGATGGTTTTCTGGAGAAGGAAAGGAAGATTGTGCACATCTCAGTTTTTCCTGGGCATGTCTCTTCCTTCACTTAAACCTTTAAATAGGATGCAGAGTATTAAACTGAGTCAGGTAAATATCAAAGTCATGGGTGCTTACATGGGTAATAGCTGGGTTAGGAAACAGCTGGACAGCTTGCAGAGACTTAAATCTTGCAGGCAGTGTCTTCTCTTCAGGTCACGTGTGTGGGATTTAAGGGTAGTTTGGTCAAGGATAAGTGTCCAGGTATTGTTCTGGGGAACATGCTGAGTTATAGGCCTGAGTCTATAGTCCCTGATCGCACAAATAGATCCATTATCACTCAGAGCACTTAAGAGCACTCAAGAGTATGGCTGCAGCATTGGACTGTAAATTATCATTGTGTGCCAAAATGCCTAATGCAGAAAAACATCTACAGGTTTGTCAGATGTGGACACCCTCGGTATTTTAGTGCTAATGTTTTAGTGCTTTGGTTTGTGTGGAATGTGGAAACCTCATTCTCTTTGGTTTTTGTTAAAATCATTAACCTGTGCTAGCATTTTGTAGTGGTTCATATTTTGGTCTGTGGTATTGTATCTTCTTGGAACAAAACCCAGTGTGTTCGTTTAAAGGACGGATGTTTACTATTACAAAAGTAACAAGAGAAGCCTACACCACTGGCAGACATGTCTTAAAAAATTTATAACCAGTTACATACTATGTGCATGGTAGTAGTACCTTGGGATTGTACTGGTGGACCAGGGATCATTTGCACTAGTCTGTGTATAAACACACAACAGAGAGGTGCTCTCTGCCCACACGATGTTTAACCTTCATCAGCTGCTCTGCTGGGTGCAGCTCTCTCTCCTCTAATCCAGCCTTCACTCTTTCCTCTTCTGCATTTCTTTTGGGGTTTACGTCTGTGTGTAATGCAATTTGAGAAGGACTATTGTAAAGATATTCCCTTGCCTAAAAAAGTCCTCCAAACTTTTTAGCAGCTGCAGAATTAATCACACATAATAATTACATCCGTACATGATCATTACTATACCAGCAGCATATTAGGACCTTGGAATGTTGGTGGACAGCAAGTGACCCTGAGCCAGCGCTGGGCCCTCGGGGCCAAAAAGGCCAATGGTGTCCTGGGCTGCATGAACAGGAGTGTGGCCAGCAGGGCGAGGGAGGCCATCCTGCCCCTCTGCTCTGCCCTGGGGAGGCCGCAGCTGGGGTGCTGTGTCCAGTGCTGGGCTCCCCAGTTCCAGAAGGACAGGGAGCTGCTGGAGCAAGTCCAGCGCAGAGCCACAGGGATGCTCAGGGGATGGAGCATCTCCCTGGTGAGGAAAGGCTGAGAGACCTGGGCTTGTTCAGCCTGGAGAAGGGAAGGCTGAGGGGGGATCTCATCAGTGCTTATCAGTATCTGAAGGGCGGGTGTTAAGAGGATGGGACTGGACTCTTTTCAGTGCTGCCCGATGACAGGACAAGGGGCAACGGGCACAAGCTGGAACACGGGAAGTTCCACCTGAATGTGAGAAAAAACCCCTTTGCTGTGCGGGTGCCAGAGCAGCGGCCCAGGCTGCCCAGAGAGGCTGTGGAGTCTCCTTCCCTGGAGACATTCACACCCTGCCTGGACACGGTCCTGTGCCCCTGCTCTGGGTGTGCCTGCTCACGCAGGGCGGCTGGACAAGATGATCTCTGGAGGTCCCTTCCAACCCCTACCATTCTGTGATATTAATCCCTTCAAACAAATACAATAGCATTAATGCTGGAAAAGACAGGAGGGGAAGAACAAGCTATCAGTATTTCTATTAGGAACAGGAGAAATTCTTGAAGTAAAGACTTGTCTGAAAAGCATCTACTTGAGCCACAGATAGCAACACCAAGAAGTATGAAAGATGCTCCCATAGTATAATTAGGATCCTTACACAGTATTTGTTGCTCTGATATCAGAGTGCTTGAAAGCCATTAGTGGATTTTATTTTATCAACTTCTTTGTAAGGGAAGGAAAGTTATTATCACTGTTTCATTCCTGGAGAACTAAGGCACAGGTTAATTTCTTTAATTGCTCCCACTCAGACCAGGAAGCTGAATAAAAAAATTAACTTTTAACCTGCATATCTAGCACTGAACAGAGCACTTGACCTCCTAAAGCTTTGTAATTCACACTCCCATCTCATCAGTAATAAAAGGGGGATCTGTACCAGGACAAGCTGGGGCAGAGTCAGTCTGGAGAGCTTTGTTAACAGAGCAGGAGATGTGCTGGGCAGCTACTCACCGCTGAGTACTTGCCAGTCGCTCACAGTAAACTTGTACAAGATCACCTCTCCTTCTGTGTCTTTTCATTGCCCATCCTTTAATATAGCTTCAATAAACTTAACAATAAGATGGTAAGAAAGTTTTGTTCAGGGTAGCAAAGATGAGGCCAGCTGCAAGGAGCCCCAGAAGGATGTCTGGTAATGAGCAGCTGGGCAGTGAGGTGGAAGATGAAGTGTGGATGAATGTAAGGTATTGCATGGGGGCAGGGGTGGAATTCAGAGCTAATCTGGATGGACTCAGAGCCGCTTGGGAGTGAAATGTTAGGCTTATAGTAAATAGCTCCAGGAAAATGTCCACTCAACGATGAGCAGCAGTAGTGAAAAAGCACATCAAAGGTCAGGAATATACAGGGGACAAAATGAAAAATTGGTATTTGACTGTAAATACACAGTCAGCAGTCTAATGAATACCATGTCCAGTTTTGGCTCCCTCCATTCAAATAGAATATGGCAGAACTGGAAAGATGTGATGAGGAGTGATGGAGACAATCAGGGGTATGGGAACAGCTTCCAGCGAGCTGCAGCTGAATAGACTGCATCTCCTATGATGCCTCAACAGAGGGAGACGGGGGAAGATTTCACAGAGGTCTATGAAATCATAAGTGTTGCAGAGAAAGTGAATTGGCAATGGTTATTCATTGTCTCTCCTGATACGAAACCAAAGGATCATAAAATGAAGTGAGGAGGTAGTGGGTGGTGAAGAGGAGACAGCTCTTCACTTATGCTATTGAGTTCCTCACTGCAGAACATTGTGAATGCTAAAAGTCTACTTGAGTTTGGTACAGCACAGGACAAGTTCATGAAGAAAGATCCACTGAGGACCATTAAATATGAAGACGCTGCTTCTGGCTGAGGAAGTTCTTGAATCACAAATCGCTGGAGACTGGGAGAGTATTTGGGAGACAATCAGCCTATGCCATATTTGCCATATTTCTATAGACTTACTAAGGCACGTGGCATTTGGGTACTGTTGGGTGGATGGACTGGCTGGTACAGCTCTTCCTACCACATGTGAGACCTGGGTACTGATTAGGCTCAGAAAAGTGAGTCACAAAATAATGGACTTTTAAGGAGCAATTGTGAGATTTTTGTGGGAGATGTTTCATGATAAATAGACATCCAGTGATAGCTTGCAGTTATTCAGTAATTTTTTCAATACTTTTATATTTCGAAAAGGTCTATGAAGAGTATAATAGATGTTACACTTGCTGTGTATAAAATGAAGATATTTCTGAATCAAAGGAGTACACGTGAAGTGGAATGTATGGTGATGCCTCTCCCACTCCCATAGCTGTGAACAAGAAAAAAAATCGTTGTTCCCCATCCACCCCCACCCCAAAACAAGCAGAAGAAAAAGCCATTGCTTCCAGGGGAGAACTCTCCTAATTCCAAATTTCAGTCGGAGCCGAACCTTTAGTACAAATCTGCAGTGACTCTACAGAGCAGTGTTTGCAGGAGATCTGATGACAGGCTGTGTAATAAAGCCATACCTGTGGGCACCACTGCTGGAGGTGAGAAAAGCCAGGCTTAAGCATCCTTACATCATGCTGCTGCTGTTGCCGTTGCTGAGAAGCTGTGCATTCGTGTTTTCTCATATGCTCTCAGTTAAAGTTCCCACCCCCTCTCTGAGGCAGCAGCAATGCATAAAGTCCACTGTATGTTGTGGGAAGTGTTGAAATACCCTTATTAGGGGAGAGTCACCTTGTATATCTGGAGAGGTGTCTGTGTTATGCTTTCTTGCATAAATCTGGATTAAAGCTGCACCTCCTCAGGGCTGGAGAGTACAGGGAGGTGGTAAGCTGGCTCCAGAGACTGACATGTGTCCCAGGTGAAGGCTGGCACTGCAAAATGGAGTGGACATGGGGCGTTGTGGCAGCAGAGGAAGATCACCAAGGAACTGAGCTCAGAGGCTTTCTGGAAGCAGCCTTCTTTCCTGAGAGATGGGGGCATTGCTTCCAGGGAGCTATTGTCTCCTGCCCCTCTGCAACCCATCTCCTTGCATGAAACAAATCACTGATGCTGGCAACTCCCTCCCCTCAGACCAAAGAGTCCTTCCAGGGGGCAGTGCACTCCTTTCTGCTGCATTTTAAATTAAAAGCACTGCTGGTCTGTTCTACGATGACTCACACATCATGAAGGCTGCCAGATTCCAGCCTCTCTCTTGCATGAGAGCTGCCAGCCAAAGAAGAGGGGACCTGAGCAGTAGAGACTTGGAATAGGAGAAGGGAAGTTGGCTCCTCAGCGATGTAGTAGGCAGCTATCAGCTCTTGTATGGTATATGGAGCAGATCACAAGTTGCCTCCAGCCTAATCCAGACTTTCACAAAGTGGGTTTGGGAACAAAAGCTTGGGTGTAATTCTGCTCCCTGCTGTTCTCCCAATCCAGCTGCAGTGCACTAGGGTCACAGGGTATCTGCCCCACTGCCAATTTAATGGGGAGGTAAAACCATACGCTAATGGAGCAATGGTCTTCTGGGTCTCAAAGAGAGACATTGCCTTGAGCTGTACTGTACAGAGCACCACAGGGTTGAGCTCTGGGGCTGCTTTGCCATGCAATGCTGCCATCATTACATAGGCTAGGAGTGTGGGCATGACAGCAGGGTGAAATTAAGCCCTAGACCCAAGGCTTTATTTTACTGAGGGTGTTATTAGTCTGGATTGCAGCATGCTGACATGGTTATACTGCTTTCGGAAATGAGCTAGCTTGCCTGGAGCACAGGTGGGGAAGTCCATACAGCACTGTGTTGTATCCTGCAGACCTGAGGGGTCAGGAGTCTTTGGTTGTTTATTTCCTTTCTAAATATAAATTCAAGCAGGGGGTTGGATGCTTTTGTACTGCAGTGTTTTTGTTCACGGGTCAGCTTTATTAATAATGGTAGAGCTTAGGGTAAATGAAGGCAGAATGCACACTGTGGTCCCTGCTCCAGAAACAGGAATGTATAAATTATAGTTGATTATTCCCCTGAGTTGTCATTATCAGTTAGTTCCCTTAGAAGGATGATGACAGAAATGGGTCATTAGAAGAATCGTGGATAAACTGATTGCCTTTGCAGATGAGCTCTCAAGAGGTGTTTTATGGTTGGGGCAGTGTTGATGGTGACAGAGCAGTCTGCATGAGGAGAGCTTTGGCTAAATCCCTGGAGTAAGATTATGCAGCGCCAGCCCAAAATGTGTCTGGCTTCTGGAAACATTCCTTGATTTAGTGCTTTTCACTCTGGTATTAAATGCAGAGGTGTTGATATTTTGTGTATACGTGACCATTGTTCAGTCCACTCATACCAGAGATGAAAGATCAATTTAGAGTAAAAATGATCTGTAGCAAGAACTTCTGTTCCAAAGCCTATATGGAAAGGAGAGCCTGGTGGATGCAGTGTTAAAATTGGTCTCAGCAAAATTAGGCTTTGTTCCTGCTTTGTTACAGCCTTTTGTGTAACCATGGGCAAGCTGTAGTCTCAGTCACCCCAGATATTAAGAGGTCTCGCTCTTCTTCATGTCGGTGAGATAGGTGCCTAAATAGAAGGTGAGCACTTAGGCATTTTAAAGAATGTAAGCTTTAATCTCTCTTCTCCTTTTGTGCTTGACGGAGGTGGCATGAAAGTAAATACACTGAAGAGTGTAAAGTGCTGAGATACCACAGTAATGAGGCCATTACTGAATCTGAGCATGTAATTAGATGGAAAGTGTTTGCCTTCATAATGAATAGATGCTCGCACACATACATTCCTCAGTAAATTTTCAAGTTCATCCTTGCTTAGTTCCACTAATTTCACTGTGTATCTGGGGATGGATTTTCTTTGGCAAAGCCAACCGAAGGGGAAAGCTTTCCATCTCAGAGGACGAGACTGGACCACAAGGAGAACTAGGAAGTGTTTCTTGATGGAACAGCTAAAAAGATGCTGCAAGGAGCACAATGCAGTAAGGGTAAACCAATCTTAAACAATCTTAAAATGTAGTTAGTGAAGCAGAATAACAGCCCAGCCTCATACGTACCAGCTCTGCAAAGCAAATTTCAGATGCTAAATATATTATCCACACCTACTCTTTTATTTCTGTTCAGGCAAGCTTGATTCTTTTGGCTGGTAAAATACACCCAGTGGAATAAATTTGAGAAGAATTAGAAGCTTGATTTAGTTGTCACTTGCACTGGTTTTGTGCCTATGTTTACGTGGGGATGAATAAGGCTCCTAGTGTTAGCTCTGCCCTGAGCATAGTCTTGGTCCAGTCTGCACATTCTTGCCTGATCCAGATGATACCTACAGAATCCCCACCAACCTTGGTACTGTATAGAATTATGTAACAAATCTGATGTGTATTAAAGAAAAAGCCTAATTTTCTGATATTGATCTCTGTTGGGTTTAAGTCATTGGTTATACAATGCTTGGTTTTCTTTAAAACAAGCTGTACTACTGCTCACTTGCAAAAGTTGAGGCCTGAGTCAGGGATTTGACATCCTAGAATTTATGACTGCAAGAAATTCATCCATTCATTGCCTGGAAAATTAACTGGGACATCCTGAAACAGCATCCTTTGAGGAGTTTTAGCTGTGACACTTGCTTTAGTGTTAAAACCTAAATCATCTGTAATGGTAGCATTGGCTACTAGATCTTTGCTGAATTATGCCATATGATGCTTTGATAGTATTGACTATAACTTGGTTGTCTCTGTAGGGGACTGCTTAAAGATACGTACCTGTGGTTAGGTGTGATGAATCCCACCTGAGCTGCCAATAGTGATGGCAGTCAGAAAGGAAGGATGATAGTAAGATTTACTGAGAGGAAAATCTAGACCTCAGTCCTCTCCCCATCTTCTCAGAAAACCACGTACAGGCATTTGTGGCTGACCTTCCCCTGAAGCAGTATGGGAAGATAAGCTAAAAAAGGACTTCATTTGCTGTTAATTATGTTGCACATTGCCATATTTAGGTGGGATAGCAGTGAGGGTGTTCATAGCGGTCCTTGGCTGCATACTGCTGCTCTGTTCAGCCCATCCCCTGCCCCAGCCCAGCTGGGAAAACCCTCCCGGGAGCTGTCAAGGGGTCCAGGGGCAGGACCTTTCCAGTGCTGCTCCATGCCCCAGCTCTGCCCCTGCTGACCGTTCCCAGCCCCTACTGTGATGCCAATCAAATGCCCTCACCCTCAGCAAAGCACTTTTCAGAGGGCAGTGGGGAAAGCGATATGACACCAGGGACATATCTAGAGAAAAACAGAGGCATTGGGCCAGGAGCAAATAGAGAGGGTCTCATCTCCATGAATTCCTGGGTCTCAGCACCCAGCTCTCCTGTGTGTCAGCAGAAACGAATCCCTCCAGCTTTCTGCCTTTGAATGGGATTTTTTTGGAAAATGCACTGAAAATATGTAGAAAATGTAAGCTTTCAATTTGAAAGAAAGAAAAAGTCTCAAATAGAACAGGGAATTGTACTAATTAGCTGCTTGTTTGTATTTAAAAATCAGCCTGGATGAGATTTTTTCACTATTTTGAAACCTCCTCCTCACAAAAAAAAGGGTAAATACATTAAAAAAAATCCATAAAACCCCTACTCCCCACTTATTTTTTATTTCCAGGGAGTTCCCTGCAGCCTCAGACCAGCAACCAGGACTTCGACATGAGGAATGTTTCAGTGCACATTATGGTTTGTCAGTGCAAAGCAAAGTGATATCTATAAAAGTACTGCAAGAGTTTGTATCTGGTAGTTATCTTGCGTGGTTCCACGTTGAGTTGAGCTAGAAGAGAGAGTCCTCTCTTGTGCTTTTGGTTTATGATGGGTCTGAAGTTGTCACAGATGTCAGTCCGTGAGCACCACCAACACTGAGTATTACTACGGGAATTAGTCCACCTCTTGATAAAGCAGTTCTTCCCTTCCCAGATACAATGAGGAAGCTGTTTCATGTCAGAGCTCTGCTCTTCTGTCTAATGAGTACGTCTTTGTTGGCAAGATCTACTTCATCTCCAGTGTTACGCTGGGAGCTAAGCTGGCACCCCCAGCTAATTATTGGGCTGAACTTTCCCCACAGTAACTTGATAGCTGTACAGCTGTGCAGGCTCACAATTTCCTCCTCGATTGTCAGTCTCCTGACAGCTTTTTCAGTGGAACAGTTTGAGAGGAGCAGAGAGCCCTGCTTTGGAGACACAGAAGTGTTTTCACACCTGAAGTGTAATTTCACACCTTGTGTTGCTCAGTAGATAAGTGCGTAAAATAGCACATCAAACGGGAACAGAAGAGGATAGACATGCTGTAGACAAGAGGTGGAGGCTTGTTATTTATTTCCTATCTTCAGCACGCTCTGAAATAATACTCGCTTGCAGAAACCCAGGCACAGATTATGAAGGGGTTAGGAGGGGACTTTTCTAGCCAAGTGATCTGTTACTGTCACATGCAGAGCAGGGTGAAAATTTAGACAGAGCTGGGTCTGTGGAGCATTGGGACCACAGAGCTCTGTCTGGGACCACAGTAATAGCAACCACATACAGAGGTGAACTAATTAATACAGGAGGCAGCAAGACTTTTAAGGGTGGATTCACAGGAACACTGACTTGGACCATCCCTTCCCTGTATCTACTAAGCATTTTTACTCCTTGTATTGACTTAAATAGTGAATAAAATTGACCTTGAATCCAGCAGAAAAGTTAAGATGAGAATTTGGAACAGGTCTTGATCTCATCGTGTGAGATCAAACCATTTCACTGTGTATGCAGGTTTCCTCTCCCTCTTTTTTAGGACCCTTTTTGTTTGCTGTCTCAAATAATAGATCATAGAGGCATTTTTCCAAAGGAGAGTGGTGGAGAGGCAAGTGCAGGAAGCCGTGGTAAGACAGCCCCAATGAAGCTTGATTGTGAGGGCGAGGACGGGAAGGTGGAGACACACCATTTGATGTGGAGAATCCGTAGAGATGTTCATAGTTTCGGTTAGTCTTAGACAGGTTTGCTAGGCTTGGGAACCAGATTTCCTGCTCTTTCCATGAGAGTAGGGCTGAAACACACATCAGTTTCTTTCTTTTCTCTCCAGCTGAATATGAGGAAATCCAAGAGGTGCTTTTACCTGCTTCTCCTCGTTCCATGGATTTTACTAAGGAGAGCAGTCCAGCCCTCATCTGTTATTCACTGCAGGCAAAGCTGCTCTACTTGGGAGTGTTTTGGGTGTTTTTTGACTGCTTGGGGCTTTAATTTAATCTGCTACCCATGCTAAACGTTATTTCCTCTTCTTTGTCCTAGACACCTATGGAAAGCTCTGCCTGCTCAACTCTGTGGGCCAGGAGATGTCTCGCTGCAAGACCTCCATCCGTCGAGGACAGCCCAACCCCGTCTACAAGGAAACTTTCATCTTCCAGGTTGCCCTCTTCCAGCTCTCTGATGTCACGCTAATGATCTCCATATTCAACAGACGCAGCATGAAGCGCAAAGAGATGATCGGCTGGATTTCTATGGGTCAGAACAGCAGCGGAGAGGAAGAGCAAAGTCATTGGCAGGAAATGAAGGAATCGAAGGGGACGCAGGTCTGCAGATGGCACATGCTACTGGAGTCCTAGTGGTTACCCGGGTAGCCTGCAGGTCCTGGGACTATGGGCTGTCTTCCCTTGTTCTCAGTCAGCAGAAAACAGCTATCTCATGGCAAGCATGGCACGCTCTGACAGGTCATGTACACTCTAACCTGTCTTTTTGGTGTCAGCAGTCATGGGTATTGAAGGTGGCAAGGCCTGGGAAATAAGATTAGTTCTTGCATTTCCAGGTTGTCCTGCATTTTCTTCATCCAAATAATTAACCCTAGGGAAAAGCAATGGGAAAACCTACAAAATCCTCTCCTGGGTCATTGTCTCGCTCATTTTGTCGTAGGCTTAATCATCACAGACTGACTTCGATGCTGTTTTCTTGTGGGAAAACTCTCTCTTCCTCCCCTTCCTTTATTTATATTAATGAAGTTTGCAAATATTTTGACACACAGATAACTCGCAGAAAGGCTAACCTGCATGCAGATCACATTCTCTCCCTTTTATTTTCATGTTTCTAAGTCCTAGAAATAAGCCTTTGATACCACTGTAGACTGGATGATATATTTTTCAGGCAGCATGAGAAAGCACTCTTGAATTCTTTGTCAACTTTTAAGTGCCTCGACATTACTACTGTTCTTCTGTACTAACAATTGATATTAGGACTAAACATTACCAGTATTTTTAGTTAGGCATCCTGTACACTTGTTAGCCTGCATTGCCATAGGTTTACACGGGAGATAACTAGCATCAGTTTTATATTGCAATTAGACAATGCATGTTTAGATGCTTACTTGAAGTTCATGGCTTCTGTCATCACAAATACCAAAAAAAGACCAGAACAAGCTGCACATCCACCTTTGTGCCTGAATCACTCTTTTCTGTATCATTGTTTTGCCTGTGTATTACTTTGCTTTTTAAAAGTGAGGTTCATTTAGAAAAGCATTTCTGTGAGCATTACACAGGAAGGCTTTAGATCTGTGATTTCTCTGCAATTCTGTTAAGCACAAATCCGTTTGCTGAGGGCTCTTCTTCAAATATGCTATCCTGTAATATCTCCTTGGGATCTCAAAGGGGACTATTTTTGGCACGCTGAGCAGTAGAGGATGCCAGACCATGTCACCTCATCCTTGGGGCGAGCTTTCTTGCAGGCAAGGGATGGGATCCAGGTGACCCCTATAGAGGGGTTGCTGGCTCTGCTGAACTAACACCAGAGCAAATTATTAGGCTTCCTGCCTCTAACTGAAAACAATGCAAGGAGCAGGCTTGCTGGATGAGGTGATGACACTTTTATGTAGTTACTTTTCAGACTATGTTGTCATTTTCCTTTTTTAATCTTTTTTCCTGTCTCTGCGAGTTGAAGTCATGGAGACGATGGATAGGGGACATGTCTTAGTCTGCTACTTAACTATTGAAAGTTTAACAGTTGTTAGCTGTTGTGATACTGTGTGTGACACAGCAGAGGATGTTAGTCGTCTAGCCTAGTGATGGCACGTAGGCAGTAGGGTGCTGAGATCTTCAAATACTATCAGCTGCCCAGTCTCCTGTTCCCCACGCTCTCCAAGAGAGGACTGGCATTTCCCCATTCCTGCTGATGACAGCAAGACACGGGAAATATTTTGCTGAAAAGGTTTGTCTGTACTGAATCACTGCATGTTTTGTTTTTGTCATTTACTGAGACCTGGCACCAAATTCTGCCTCCTACTGCGCACAGTTGTCTCCTTCCCTTCAACGGTGCTGTGCAAATCTAACTAGTGCAAATTTTGGCACTGGCTGTTTGACCAAAATTGAGCCTTGGTGCTGGTTTGCATCACATCCAGGCTAGGCAGACCCTGCGGGGCGGTGGTATGAACACACAGGTTATCGCTTGGTGTGATATGCACAGGCTTTGTCTGTCCTCACAAGGCAGACAGAATAATCTGCATGTAGAAGGACTTCTGGTACAGGTGACACAAATTATTCTACAGGCCATGGTTTTATATATTCTTATCACTTACCTGTCTGAGCGTCATTTTTCCGGTGAGACTGGTGGGTTTCCTATGCAGGAGGGTTGTCCTCCACTGCCTAGATAAGCTGGCATAATATCTGCTTTGCACTACTGGGGCTTTGTATCACAAAGCAGGATCTAACCCAAATACAGCTCAGCAAACAAACACGTTTTTGTCTGCGCTGTTAATGCTGCTGTATTACGAATGTGAAAGAAAATGAGCATTTGAGTGGTAACCAGCAGAATAGAAATGCTTTTTTATTATGTACTTTTCTTCTGGAAAAAAAAGTAGAGGAAACAGCCCAATTCAAAAGGTGCATTTGCTGATTTCAGTGGTTTTCCAATCTCTGCATCTTTTTTCCTGAACTGCGTAAAATGTATATACAAGTGTTTATAAGTAATTTTGTTATCTGGGATGTGTATGTATAATAAACTTATTGAGATTCTCTTCATAACTTCTTGAACCTGCAAAGTGTTGCTTATGCTTAATGATTAGCTAAGGGAAAAGTAGAACTTGATAATGTGTTTCAGCAGTGAACTGGAGATAACCCAGATTTATAATAGTGCGATTAAAAAAATTTCTTGGAAAAGATCATTTTAAAAAGCAATGAAGTAAACTGGTTTTGGACTTCCATGGCATTTTCACATCAAGATTTTTTCTGAAGATACAGCATTAAGGGAATTGAATTTTAATACATAATTTCAGTGTAGAATATTGGGAGTCAGAGGAAAGCAAGGGAAAATAGCTTACTTAGAGTAAGTGAATAACTAAGCACATGTTAAAACTTTGCTCTCAAATGGAAGCAGGTTGCTGCATCCTTGGATCGATGTTTTGGCCTGATGTTCTACCAGAAAGATTTGGAGGGAAGGGAAAAGGGATGAAGCAAGGGCAGCATTGGGTTTTTGGAGCTGCTGCTAAACCTGTTGGCACATCTGTGCCTTGAGCAGTGCGTTTGTGGGGTTCATTAAGGTCCTACTGAAATAATGGAGGAATTTAGGAATCTTGGGATGAACACAGTGCTGGGGGTGCTCATGCTTGCTAGCTGTACTTTGGGATTTGAGTTGCTTTTGTGGTTTATTTTTCTTTTCGGTGTTGACTGTCTGTGAAATGAAGGCTTTGCAGCAGCTCCCCTGTATTCCAGAGCTCCTGTAATTCTTCCCATTGACAGATTGAATTAGTCATTGCTAATATTGATACAGGCTGGACTTGTGCTCCTGGTCTTTCTTAGGTAAATATCACTGCCCTTTCAGTCACTGCTTTAACTCCTTGTTTCCTTTGGAAGTGGCTGACAAGCCTAAATTTCCAGAAAGTTTTCCATTCCTCGGGAATCTTGACGCACACTTGGCTCTCAGTTGGTGGTGGTCAGTAGACTTGGGGCCCTGTGCTCTGCTGGCCTCCATCCATGTGGATGCTGATGCCCAGTCTCTGCTTCTGTGGGGCTCCAGGAGGGGACAAGAGTTGTGGGACGTTCAGTGAGCGGGAAGGCAACGGCTGACCTGGTTCTGGGAATGCTTGGGTGCTTGCAAGTCCTAATGCCTGGAGGTTTCCTAATGCACTCATGTTTTCTAAGATAGTTCAGCCCATTTTGACACCACTGCCTGGAATCCCCTTGTAGCTTATTTGAATTTTCTTCTCTTGGGGGGAAAAAAAAAGCCTGAAAACCCACAAACCCATTGTGTGGGAAGGAACTAACTGCACTGGCATAAGCCCAGAATATTGTGGGCAAGTGCTCTGGATACATCTCTGTATCTTGAACAGCATCATTCAGCTAGCTGCAGTCTGTTCCTTCCTTGGTCTCTCTCCAGCCAGCACACCCCTGCCCTGCTAGGCTTTGTGCTGTTATTTTATTTTTTGTTTCTAATGTGTATCGACAACAGAACAGAATGATCTCACCACGTTTATATTCCCTGTAATAATGCTGACTTTCAACTGATGCCCACAGAACTGAGTACCTCTTTTAGCCCACTGAGCTACAGCTATAGCTTACTGAAGTGCCCATTTGTAAAGGCTTTATCTGGACGATTTGCTACTTTGTTTGATTTGTTTGGGTTTCCTTTTTACCAATGTCTTTAATTACCTGGCCCCTGCTGCGTCCTGCTCGCTCCTGTCGCTCTGGCTTGTGTGTGATTGCCTTCCAGTGTAATGTGGGATGTGTAGCTCCTGGGGCACAGGGACAATACCTGGATATATTTTTAGCTGCTGCAGATCCAGAGAAGTTATTTGGTGCTTTACGTAGTCAACTGATCTTCAGTCATGAATGTCTTTAGATGTTCTTGGATGCACAGAACCAAAGGCTGCCAGCTGCTATTGATCATTTCTCCAGCATAAAACCTGAGGTGGCAGCTTGGCAGAGGAGCAGGCATTTCCTCTGGTGGCAGTTCATTTTCTCCTTCAGTTGAAGCTGACGATGACCTTGGAGCTAGTGTGCCTGCAGAGCTTTCTTTCCACTCCCATATTTATCGTCATCTTTAATCTGTATGATCACTGCACTTCATCTCTCTGCCTCTCAGCTGTCTTCTGCCCTTCAGTACAAAAGGTGGACAGAAAGCCTGAGCAAAGAATATGGCCTTCCCTATCGCATTATCCCCGGGCTCAAGGGGAGCTGACTCCTGGAGGGGTCATCTTAAAGTTATGATGTTCATTATCAAGGCCTTGCCTCCCTGATCTGCTTGTGGAGTTTGAAGCTTGTTGGTTGGGTTGTGATACTGTAATAATTACAAAGTAGTGACACCAATTCACCTCAAGGTGGACCTGAGTTAATGACAGAGGAAACAACCTGTTCTCTGTTGGCTTTCTTCCTTTTTTTCATAAGCACTGTGCTCTGTAAAAGGACAGCAGAGCCTGAAGGAATTAGTATGCAGGAGCATCCGCTTTCCATTTAAAATGTACTAAGTGTGATGTTTGTAACTATGGTTTGAGGGGGAAAAGAAAAAGCAGCCAGGGTTTGTAGAAGAGCTCACACTTTGAATGAGGCAGGTTTTTCCCTTCAGCATGTGCTACCCCAGCAAATACATTCTCATACCCCAGGCAGTGATGCTGGCTCCCAGCTGATCTGCTTCTGTGATAAAAGCAGCCAGAAGCTGACAGATCCTAAACCTTGGAAAGACATACAGGATAATTCAGCATAGCTGGTTTGGGTGTTTATTTGGAATCTGGTGCAGATTTAACAAGCTGTTGTGCAAGAAATGAAAACCCCAAGCAGTGGCCGGGAAGGTGGTGGGGAGGGAAGGCTCTTGGTGTGCTTCTGCTGCTGTAAAGCTGGGAGTTTGCTCACTCTGTGCTCCAGAAAGCAGCACAGCCGGGCTGCAGTGGCATCAAGCCTGAGCTGAAACCCAGTTTCTCTGCATGATTCCTTAGCTCCAGATCTGCTGGAGACATACAGCTTTTTTTTTTTTTTTCTTTTCAGTGCAGAATAAGCTTGTGTCTTCCTGCAGCCTACACTGTAGGCCTTAAGAAGTGAATGTGTAAATATTTTGTCTCTCACAGCAGCCCAAGGTCATCTTTCTGGAACAGCAAACAGGCACAGAATCCAAAGAAGATCAGTCTGTCATGTGAGTAAGGTTAGCATCTGCACTTACAAATGACAAAGGCTATTAATCCTCATGCTGTAATCCCCAAGCTGTTTGCCAGCTGGCAGCAGGAAGATGTTCCTGCTCAACCCACACAGCTCTCCATGTTTTTTCACCTTTATGAAGCAGATATAGGTCAATACTGTAGCCTGGATAAAGAACTTGGTAGATACCGTTCATCTCTCCTAGCTTTACAATCTCTCTCTTCTCCATACAAGCCATCTGTACAAACAAGGGTGGAAGAGGGGAGCTGTGGGCTGGGCTCTCCCTGTGCTGCTCCCCCAAAATAGAAGGCTGAAGGTGAGATTTTTTCCCCTGCTCTGCTCCCGAGTTCCTCATGGGAGGATAAATTTTGAGATCTCGCTGCAGAGCTGAACAGCCTGAGCAAAGCTCTGTCACTAGAGAGGCCTTTACACACAGAGCAGGGAAAACCCAGTGCCTGTATAAGGCACATACAAGTCCAGTGTTGAGACATTTTCGATCCTAATGTGGGAACCTGCATGGGATTTGGGTATTGCCCATCACAGGGACATAAAACCCGAATCCTGCAAGGTACCACTGGTGAAGGAAATTTTTGCTGCTTGACAGCAATGCAGGTGGGCTCTGATAGTCCATGTGATCTTGCACAACAAAACACTGTACATGTTGCATCCTGTGAGCGTTAGGCAGCTGAGGCTGGGAAAAGTTGAAGAAGAAACCTAAAAGCCAGATGGGAGCTATGAAGCTCTATTCAGACCTGTTAGTTGCTCATCTCTTTAGGAAATTGGAAAGCAGATTGTTGGGTTTTACTTAACAAAAGTGGTTTAACAGAAATCGCATCTCCTGGGGCAGCTGCAGGTGTGAGGAAGTGAGGACATCACCTCCTGGCTCTTGAGTTTCCTCCTGACTGTAATGGGTGACCGTCAGATAGATACCAAATACTCTGGAGGTGTCTATCCCCTGATCTCATTGAGTAACGAGATGAAATGCTGATCTTGGCCATGGGTGAAGAACGAGAAAGATTCAGGATACAGACAAAAGCTGAATTCTATCCTGAGTCCCACGACCATTAATTATCCTTGACCTCCAGGGAAGACATTTTATTGTGCCAAATACTTCCCTCTCCCTTAATTTCTCAGACTTAGGGGAACTTTGCAAATTTTTCTCCTCATTAGCAGCTGGGAAAAATCATATAATTTTGCCAGCTTTCCTCATCCTTGTTGTGTCTTGTTAACACTTTCCAGGTGCTTTTCCATCATGCTGTCTCCATCATCGCGTCTCCCGTCCTCTCATTAGTATCTGTAGAGATCTGCTCCAAGTCAGGTCCGTGCCTGGTAGCAATATTTTATGTTCATGGTGCTCAGGATAAAACCTGTCCTCTAATCTCTTGCTGTCACTATGTGGCACCTCAAGCACAAGTTTTCCAATTAAACCAGTACCACATCTCTCCCGTAGTCCTCTGTTGGCACTGCTGTGGATTTTGTCTTGCTGGGCTGTATTCTCAGCTGTAACTTCATTGGCTTTTTCCCAGCAGAGAGTTTTGTTTGTCAAGATGAGTAAATGAAGTAATCATTTGGTAGATTTAGCATTTAAATACTGCGTGGCATTTATACTTTTGTATATATAAAAATGTTTTTTGTGGTAGAGTGCCCCCAGGCATTTTGCATGAAGCACATCTCGATGTATATTTGACTGTTGATTTAAATATACTGTATATAATAAGTTATTTTAAGTGTGTATTGGCTTCTTTCCAGATTGGAACAATATACCATTTCTGGCAGATAGAGGTTTTGTTGTCTCGCTGCTGCACTCACGGCTGGACACTGGCGATGCAGTGGCTGAGGTGTGTGCGTGCATCTCCTCTTTCCTCCACGCGCCCTGTGACGTGGTAGTCCTTCCCCTCCACCGGCTTTGCAGGTGGACATCCGTCTCTGCTGAAGCGCATTGCCGCAGGACAGTGTTGTAAGCCCACTTACTGCATCTCCCTCCCGGTGTGTAGTAGGATAATCTGCCTTTAAGGGTTTTTTCTACCACTGCTGTGATATACTCAGCAGAGACCACGGGCAGGTAGCGAGCCAGTTGGTATTTAGAGTAATTCAGCCCTGTGGCTGAGAGCGCATCAAGAGTAATAGAGATCTCAGCTCTCCTTTCTCAACCTGGGATGGACAAGCACAAAACTTACCCATTAATCAATCACTTTAAATAATAACAATACAGACAAATGAATAAAAATGCCAGGTCCCTAACTTATGTTGGTGCAAAAGCAAGTCTTCTAGAGCTTGAATTTATTGCTGTATTATTTTTATGATAAATAAATCTATCAAAGGAGAATTGTTCATACTGTGAAGGTTATAAGAAACCGATTCATATACCCTTTTCACTTTTGTAAAGTTCAAAGATTTGCACTGAAAAGTGTACCTTCAATCCACTTAATAAATGGCTGGTATTGACTGGTGAGTTCACTGGAATGACATGAGCATCATTTCACTTGCTGTGTGTGTGACTGAAAGAGATATCTGAAGTGCAAAACTGTGATAAAAAAGATGAAAAATATGATGAAAAGATGTTTGGATATTCAACAGGAAGAGTGGTACGGGTTTATTCTTAGCTTTTCATGTACTTGACAATGAAACATTTTTATTCTACTTAAGTGCTAACGTGCATGATCATACAATATATTGCCTCTCGCTAATTATATGCTGCGTTAGGAATACTAATGTCTAGATGATATCTGACTGGAAAAAAAAAGCATTAAACTCAGCTTCTGCAGAATTGTGCGCTGAAATTATCCACACGCACATACAACCATCCATACCTTAGAAACAGTCTTATTTTGTTATGGTGAATGCTGTTGTTACAGGTTTTTATGAATAAAATAGAAGCAGATGGCTCATGTAGACATGCAAAACTGGCGTATCTTCCTTTTTGTTTGTATTGTGGCAGAATGGAGTGAATATGCATCTAGGAGAGGTGGACGTGTTTTGTTCAGAACAAGGATGCAGGTGTCCAGTGCATAATGCATAACTGGGGGGAATGGGAAATAGCCCCTGCCTTGGTCCCCCTGTCTATCCGCACTGACCGAGGGGCCTTGGGGCAGCGGGCAGGGGCTGCTGGGGGGCTTTGGGGGGCTGAAGAGGTTCCCATGTCCCGCTGTATCTCTGCCTCCTCCCTCAGTATACCACCTTTCAACCAGCTCTGTGTGGGGAAGGAAAAGTGCTGGCTATGTCTGGTGTTGCCCCATCTCCCATCCAGCCCCTGGCAGGATCTGGGGGAGCAGCCCCTCGCACCCAACTCTGCAGTGGTCCCTCAGCCATCGTTTCTCTTATGGATGTGTTGGTACCTGCACCAGGGCATGTGGGGGTCAATGTCACCAGTGTGTCTCCTGTGTGTAGATACCAGCTTTGCTGACGTCCTGGCCACGCGTATGGACACTGAGGGATGTCCCTGTAACAGCTGGGGTGGCCACGAGGTGGATGTGTCTTGCCTTGGAAACAGAGGTAAGAGCTCAAGCGCTGGGCTGGAGAGCTGAAATTGGGCTGATAGGGCACCAGGCACATCACTGCAGCGGTGAGGGGTATGTCTTTATCTGGCGGCCACTTATGCTTGCACATACCTTTGGTAGTGATGTGCTGGAGCAGGCTCCCTAGAGAGGTGGTCGATGCCCCAAGCCTGTCAGTGTCTTAAGAGGCATTTCGACAATGCCCTTAACAACATGCTTTAACTTGGTGAGCCCTGAAGTGGTCAGGCAGTTGGGCTAGATGATCGTTGTAGGTCCCTTCCAACTGATGCAGTCTTTTCCTTTCCCTTTTCCTTTCTTTCCTTTCCCTTTTCGTTCCTTCCTCCTTTCCCTTTCCCTTCCTTCCCTCTTTCCCCTTCCCTCTTTCCCTTTCCTTCTGCCAGGTCGCAGTTGTAATCTGTGCCTACATTAAGACAGAGAAATACAGAAGCTAAAAAAATTTCCAAATTGGTGATTTTGAACCGGGGGTAGTTTGTTCCTCTCAGAATAGCAGTGCTGTCTTTGAGGGAGGCATGAGAAACCACGATTCCTGAATCCCTGCTGGCATCTGCAGGGCTGGCTTTCCAGGACCAGCCCAGAAATAGAGTTTCTTTTTCTGGCAACGGTTGGTAGCTTCAGTCCCTGGAAGCTTCAGCAACAGCGGCCGGTACAAGCTGTGTCTGGGTACATGGAAAACCCAGCCCAGAACTGTTCATCTGAAAGATAGTGGGGAAATGTGGTACACTGGGAGGCTCAGAGGGACACAAGGGAGTTCAGAAGAACTTGCCCTACTTGGTGCAAATTGGTGATGAAAAATGTGTTTTCCTAAGGACTAATGTTGGTGAGATGATCAGGCTCAGCTGAGAGGGGAGGGGGTGGGAAAGTGCTGGCAAAATTTTGCATTTTTGGAGATCTCAGCATCAGGGCTGGCTGCGGAGGAGGGGCTGGGGGTTTGTGCTGCGTTGCAGTCAGCCCCCCCCCAGCAGCTCCTCTGGGCACAGAGCGGGATCTGCAGAACCAGACACCACCTGCGAGTTCCTCTGGCGCTTGGGAGCTTGGGTGGGCGCTGCTGCCGAGGCAGCGGCGTGGCCTGAGTTGCTACAGGGGCAATGCTTTACTGGCCTGGTTATTCATAACACCATTTCACCCCATGCATTCTTCTGGAAACCACTTAAAATTCACCCTGCCCATCCCCTGGCCTCAAATTCCCCACCCGCTCCACACTATTTCTCCCATGTAAATCAAATCCTAAGGGGTACCAGTAATTACTCTAAAGGACTTGGGCACTGCTGGGGACACCGTACGTGCTTTGCTGCTCCCACAGCCTCGTGATGTCCTTGTGGGGTGTCCTCAGCCGCCGTGTGCTGCCAGAGGAGCTGGCGGTATCGTCACAACGGGTGGGTTTTCTCAGACTGATCACCAGCGCGGGACGAACCAAAGTGGCGTTTGTTTTATTCCTCTGGGCAGACTTGCCTGTGTCCCCATGCAAGCTCAGCGTGTGCTATGGTGAAGCCGCTGGCACTGAACTCGGGGAATGGGCCATATGTAGTGGTGCCAAGATTTGGGCAGCCTGGCCCAAATGACTGGTTTGAGGCCACCTGTAAAATCAGTAGTAGAATACTCAGGCTTTCTAGGTGTTTGGTGTACAACACCACCGTGCAAATACGACGGTGGGCTTAGCAATCCGTTTGTTGCTGCTCTTGCTGGGACGCCCGCTGTTCAGCACGAGCACGCGTGGGTCTTGCTGGGCTCCCCAGGGCTTCTTGGCTGCGTTTTGTTTTATTGTTCTGATTATCTTGTTCTAGCTACATTTTAATTCCTTGCCCAGAGCGGCTTCATTCCTTGGCGAAGCACCAAGTATTGTTTTGCCAAGACATCCCTGACGTCATCCTAATTTTGACCAGTTGGAAAAGTCACATTTTTAATGTTCAGAAACTAAGTTTTGAATTTCAACGAAAGAGTGATATCATTTTTCATGAGAGGGTGAAAGCATTCCCACTTCTCAATCAGCTCAGTGGAGGCTAAAGAAGCTGAGCTGTCTGCCATCTGTCTCCTCGCCAGTCTCTCCCCCACCATCATCATTTTTTAACAGGTTGGCCAATTTCAACCACACTTGAAAGAAGGGCAACTCTCTCAAAGACAATTATGCTTCTACAAATTTTGTCACCTGGCAGAGGATCATTTACAGAGAAGCAGAAAGAAGTAGGTTTGATGGCCAAGGGTCAGTCAGCTGCTCCATCGTGATGGCATGCAGCTCCACACTAGCTACGGCGTGTGCTGCCTCTTGTGCCGTCTCTGGCTGAGCTGGAGGTGTCCAGGCGGGTGTGGTGGAATTTGGTTGGTGGTGGTAGGGAGGATGCAGGGGATAAAGAGCACAAATGTGTAGGAAAACAGGCTCCATTAATTCTGCTCTTCCCCAGCTTGTTTCTGACATTTTTTGAAGTTTTTTTTTAAATGCAAAAAGGTCAAAAAAATTAACAAGTTTTTAAAAGCTGACAACTTGTATTGTACAATGAATTGGAAGATAGAGCAGAAAAATAGAGTTGTCATACAGGAAGAACAGAAGGAGAAAGAGCTGGTCTTTCAGGATGAAATGCAATGGCTGCATTTTAGCCGCAGGCAGGATTGGCCCCCGAAGTCACCCGGTCCCTCCAAGGTTGGCCAACCATTGGGAGGCATGAACAGGGTCCAGAAACTGGAGCTACTCGTCTCCATCTGTTGTGACAAGCCGACAGCTGGGAAAGCCTTTGAGGGTCTATGTCTGTTGGAGGCAGCTGAGTGGGCCAGGCCATGGATAAAAGCTGGGCCAGGATATAACTCCTCGCATCTGAAACTGCCTGGCGTTTCAGGTACAAATGCTAAATGCTTCGGGTACGTTTTATCTTTTGAAAATGCTGTCTGCATGCTGTGTTTAGAAATACAGCATGTGTGCAGGTATATGCTGCCTGGGAGCGCTGGTGCTTTTATACACACATCTTCTGAATGTTTGGTGCTTAAATTCAAAAGGGCACATTAATTTAATTCATTTTTCTTTAACAGTTGGCTTGAGGAGATGTAACTGCTTTGAAATGAAAGAACTGATTTTTTTCTAATTCTGTGAGGCAGTTAAAGTAAAGTAAATGCTAATGTTCTGGGTTTGTATATTCCCAATTGCTCTAAACCGTTTAAAAACATATATTTATTATAGCACTCTCTATGCTAGGCAATCTTGCTTTCAAAAGACTAAAATAAAAAGAAAGAAAAAAAGCTACTCTTCTATTGTCTGCCTGTCCAGGTTTTATCTTGTGCAGTACACATTTAAAGTCTTATCTTTTCAAATAATATCACTGTCAACAGAGACTTTGGTCCCAGTCCACAGTTCTGTTTAATTTCCATTGCATTAAAACATCGTGCACTTCAGCGGGGCAGCGGTTCCCGACCAGGCATCCCTGGCAGAGGGAAAAGCTCCTCTTCAGACAGGGAGCGGAGGTGATCTTCTGTGCTCCCATGGCAAGAGGAAAGGGATGGGGTGGGGTGGGATGGAGTGGGGTGGGATGGAGTGGGGTGGGATAGGGCATCTGCTGTTCATCTTGATGGAAGTCCCGTTCAGCCAGCAGGGCAATGATGGTTTATACTGGCAGGGGATCTGATTCCCTGCACTCTCTACTCCTTCAGAAAGGGGACAAAGAAAAGCAGCTAGACTTGAATTGCAGAAGAATTTGCTCTGGGCTGATCAAGGGATGGAAACGCTCCTTGGAGCCAGCTGTGGAAAGATTAGCTGACCTTTCTCACTGTAAACTATTGCCAGCTAATAAGTCCTGTTGTGTGCTGACAGGCAGAAATTGGAGCAGAAATTGTGTTGAATGTTAAAAAAAATACAGTTTCAGGAAGACTGGAGTAACTAAGCCTGCCGTTCATTCAGCTCTTAGACACAGAGTAGGTGCTCCTGTGTCTTCCTTTTCTATCTCTGCTTACAGAAGTGATATTACTGAATTAATTATGACATCTTTGTGAAGAGCTGAAGAATCGCTCAAGTCTTCTATTCAGTGGCAGAGAAATGTCAGATTCATCTCACAGTAAATTTAAAATTACACCAACCTGAACTATCGCTACTGGCAGCATAATAATAAGACAGGTAATCAAAATCAATTAAATTCCAGTGCCTTCCTATTGTCCTAGAAAATTCAAATTTGAAATTAGTTTGAGTTCATTTGACTTCTCAATAAAAGAAGCAGAGCTTCAGAGATAATTTGAAATAAGTATATGGCCGTGACTGGTCTTTTCTCAGACTGCAAAGACCAGAGGAGCTGTGTGCGTGTACATGTGTGTCAGTGCATACTGAGTACCAAATACAACCAGATACTCAAAATCAATGGAGTGACTGGTTTGAGGCTGTTGTGTTGACGTATGTTAGCTGGGACTTGGGCTTGCCAAGACTCGGTTTGTTAAAATTTGGATGAGATACTGATCAGCTGAATGCCGAATGAAGTGTGCCTCCATTCCCACTGTGTAGGAGGGAGGAACACTAAGCGTGGTGCATGCTGCTCCGCAGGACCCTGGAGCAACCAGAGGGAAGGGAGCTCGGTGTGTCCTACCAGCAGTGACATGCCCAGATATGACATGTGTGGGGCACCCATCTTCCACATCACAAGAGAACGGGATTGCCCAGGAGCTTCAGATGCTGCCAAACTGTATGTGTTCCCACAGCACCTTGCCTTGTTTTTGGCATTGGCTGAGCCTTTGAGTCACCTTCAGTATTAGGATGAGGCATGGGCTGGAGTGAACGACTGCTCAGACGGGGTGGCTGTGGCATGACCATGAGGCTCTCAGGAGCAGTGGTGGCATCCATGGTAGTTGTGTTGTGTGGACATAGACGCAGCCGGGAGGCACAGATGAAAATTTATTGTCTAAGGAAGTTTTCTCTTGGAGAAAGGTGCTGAGCAAAGACCAGGCTGGGTGCTGGGGCTGATCTCAGCCAATGTTGTGCTGATAACTTCAGTGCAGCCGTTGGCACTGATCTGGCTTTCCAGAAAAGCTCGTCTTGTACAGCCCCTTTTCCCAAGTCTGGGAGCGGCACACTTCTTCCAGGGAAGACCCCTACACATAGCTGGCTGGAGAAACAGGTTTTTAAAAAAAGAACTTTTATACTCTCCTATCTGCCAGTACCTACCTAGAGGGTAGGTAAGATCTTTGGGAAAGGGTTTTCCCCAAATTGGGCGCACTGCGCAGGTAAGATTTTACTTCTTTTAAACTTTTTCTGAGCCTTGCTGGCTGGACCCTTGGTGGTGAGGGTAGGCTGAGTCTGATATCCCACCAGTTGCCATAAGGAGGGTGCTCAGTAGTAAAATGCCCCTGTCTGGCTGAGATGCAGGAGCTGCCCCGCACCCCAGTGACCTGCTGTTTTGTTCGGGAGAAGAGGCGGCTTGGGTTGTTTTGCTGTGAAGCTTCTCTTCCTGCAGCAATCCCAACTGGTGCCCATAGGGTGTGAGAGTGCTGTGGTGCCTCTTTGGGGTCACGGGTGTATGTGCCACAGCCGGAGAGACACAGGGCACAGTGGTGGGGCATCCCAAAAGCTCAGGGAAAGAAAAATGTGCCAAGATCTGGTGGAGGGAAGGAGGGAGCAAGATAAATTGGGAGGGGAAAGGAGCGTGACCCAGAGAGAGAGCAGAAGAACTCGGCTTTCAGCCCTTACTGCCAGCAGTCCCAAACTGAACTCACTGCTCCCTCCAGTCCTTCCAGGCACCGGGTGATGTTCCTCCCAGTCTCGCCCTGAAGCGGGCCCCCGGTACCCCTCGGCTCTTCCCTGCGGCTGCCGAGCCGCTCCGGCCATCCTTCAGCCTGCCCTGATGGGAGTGTTTTACACTCCCCTCCACCGAAGGCTCGGAGCAGGGCTGGCCCCCCTCTAGCTCTGGCGTTTCACATCCCCATCCCCTGCCGCGACGCCCCAGGCAGCTCCTCACCGCCTTTCCAGCTCTGAGCCGCGGCATCTGCTCCGTCCCCGGCTCGCCGAGCAGCCCGGCGTCCCGCCCGCCCCGGCCC